>JAJIBD010024569.1:0-23066 GCA_021461705.1 Cryptotis parvus | reverse complement strand
TCACTTTCTAGAGCCTCAAGATAGGGCTGGAAAATCATACAAGCAGATCATACCCTTGAAATCACAGAGCCTATATCGCAGTCATGACTATTCCAGGCGACCACGGAAAGTCGAAGGCTCAGAACATAAAGGCGTCTATGACTCTAATTTTAAGCATAAGACACTATTTTTTTCCACTGAAAGTCTGCTTAATTCTTGAGGAAAATTATGTTATATGACATTTTAGAATGTGGGGCCTCTTAAATGGAGCAGGCTCATGTTTCTAACAATGCATTGTGCATGTACCAGAGAGTATATTACAACAGGTAAGACACTTGCCTTGAAAGAGGCTGACCTGGGTCCAATCCCCAGCAACACATACGGTCTTCAGCCCACATTAGGAGTGATCTCTGAGAACAGAGCTGGGAGAAAGCTCTGAGTACTGCCATGTGTACCTCTCCATGCATTATACCTTAATAAATTCATTTTTATAAGTATTTTATTATACCACTGTGTAAGATATACAATTACAAAGATATACAATTAAAAAGTTCATATTTGGGTTTTGGTCATACAGTGTTCCAGCACCCATCCCTCCACCAGTGCCCATCTCCCACCACCAACGTCCCCGGTTCCCTCCCCCCCCCCCGCCTCCATGGCAGGTTCTTTATTTCTTTCCCTTTCTCTCTCTTTCTCTTTTCCTTCCCTTCCAGACTATGGATTACAGAACATACATTAAAGGGCTGTCATGTGTATCTTTTTGCCTGTATTTAATGCTCAGTTCTAGGTTGGTATTAGTACCCTCGACAATTGTTAGCACACTGTTCCATTTTCTGTCTTACCTAGCCTCTGACTCCCACACGTTTGTGATAATTTCCACCTTTGACAAGACCTCCTGATATATGTTTCACTTGACCTTGGATATTAAAAAATACATATATATTATGTCATGCAAATAAATGCAGTCATTCTGTATCTGTCTCTCTCCTTCTGGCTAATTTCACTCAACATAATCTTCTCCATGTCCATCCATTTATAGGCAAATTTTATAACTTCATTTTTCCTAACAGCTGCATAGTATTCCATTGTGTAGATGTACCAAAGCTTCTTTATCCAGTCATCGATTCTCGGGCACTCTGGTTGTTTCCAGATTCTGGCTATTGTGAATAATGCTGCTATGAACATAAAAGTAGGGATGGTGTTTCCGCTGCGTATTTTTGGCTTCCCAGAGTAGATTCCCAGGAGTGGTATGGCTGGGTCAAATGGGAGTTCAATTTCTAGTCTTTGGAGGAATGTCCATATTGTTTTCCAGAAAGGCTGTACCAGCCGGCATTCCCACCAACAATGGATGAGTGTCCCCTTTTCCCCACATCCACGCCAGCACTTGTTGTTCTTGCTCTTTTGAATATGTGCCAGTCTCTGTGGTGTAAAGTGGTATCTCATTGTTGTTTTGATTTGCATCTCTCTGATGATTAGTGATGATGAGCATTTTTTCATATGTTTTTTGGCCATTCAAATTTCTTCCTTGTTGAAGTTTCTGTTCATTTCTTCTCCCCATTTTTTGATGGGGTTGTTTGTTTTCTTCTTGTAAAGTTCTACCAGTGCCTGATATATCCTGGATATTAACCCCTTATCAGATGGGTATTGGGTGAATATTCTTTCCCATTCTGTGGACTGCCTTTGTATCTTAGTCACTGTTTTTTTTGAGGTGCAGAAGCTTTTTAGTTTCATGTAGTCCCATATGTTTATCTTTTCTTCTAGTTGCTTTGTTAGTGATGTTTCACCTTTGAAGATGCCTTTAGCTTCAATGTCGTGGAGGGTTTTTCCTATATTTTCTTCAATGTACTTTATGGATTCAAGTCTGATATTGAGATCTTTAATCCATTTTGATCTGATTTTTGTGCATGGTGTTAGACACAGGTCCAAATTCATTTTTTTACATGTCGCTGCCCAGTTTTCCCAACACCACTTGTTGAAGAGGCTTTCCCTTACTCCATTTTGGACTCTTTGCACCTTTATCAAAGATTAAATGATCATGTGTTTGAGGTTGGGTGTCAGGATACTCAATTCTATTCCATAGGTCCACAGGTCTGTTTTTATTCCAATACCACGCTGTTTTAATTACTACTGCCTTGTAGTACAGTTTGAAGTTGGGAAAGGTGATGCCTCCCATCTTCTTTTTCCCGAGGATTGCTTTAGCTATCCTTGGGGGTTTATTGTTCCATACAAATTTCAGGAGTGTTTGGTCAATTTCTTTGAAGAATGTCATGGGTATCCTTATAGGGACTGCATTGAATCTGTACAGAGCTCTAGGGAGTATTACCATTTTGACAATGTTGATTCTCCCCATCCATGAGCAGGGAATATGTTTCCATTTCCTTGTGTCCTCTTTTTATCTCTTGGAGCAGTGTCTTGTAGTTTTCTTTGTACAGGTCCTTTACACACTTGGTTAAGTTGATTCCTAGGTATTTGATTTTCTGTGGCACAATTGTGAATGGAATCGTTTCCTTAATATCCCTTTCTTCTCTTTCGTTATTTGTATATAGGAAAGCCACCGACTTTTGGGTGTTGATTTTGTATCCTGCCACTCTACTATATGTGTCTATTGTTTCTAGGAGTTTTTGGTAGAGAGTTTAGGGTTCTCTAGGTATAATATCATGTCATCTGCAAATAATGATAGCTTGACTTCTTCCTTGCCTATCTGGATGCCCTTGATGTCCTTTTCTTCTCTGATTGCTATGGCAAGTACTTCCAGTACTATATTGAATAAAAGAGGTGAGAGTGGGCAACCTTGTCTTGTCCCTGATCTCAGGGGGAAGGCTTTCAATTTTTCCCCATTTAGAATGATGCTCGCTGTGGGCTTTTGGTAGATGGCTGTAACTATCTTGAGGAAAGTCCCTTCAATTCCCATTTTCTGGAGGGTTTTAATCATGAACGGGTGCTGGATCTTGTCAAATGCTTTCTCTGCATCTATTGATAGGATCATATGGTTTTTATTTTTTCTCTTATTGATATGATGTATTATGTTGATTGACTTGCGAATGTTGAACCATCCTTGCATTCCCGGGATGAATCCTACTTGGTCATGATGTATAATCTTCTTGATGAGTCTTTGGATTCTGTTTGCTAGTATTTTGTTGAAGATCTTAGCATCCGTGTTCATCAGGGATATTGGTCTGTAGTTTTCTTTCTTTGTGTTGTCTCTCCCTGCTTTGGGTATCAGGGTGATATGTGCCTCGTAGAAGCTGTTTGGGAGTGTTTCTGTTTCTTCTATTTCCTGGAAGAGCTTGAAAAGGACTGGCAGTAGGTCCTCCTTAAAGGTTTGGTAGAGTTCACTAGTGAATCCGTCTGGACCTGGGCTTTTGTGTTTGGGCAGACTTTTAATTACTGTTTCAATTTCCTCGATGGTGATAGGCTTATTCAGGTATTGCAGGTCTTCTTGTTTCAGCCGTGGGAGGTTATAGGACTTCAGGAATTTATCCATTTCTTCTAGATTCTCATGTTTCACGGCATACAGGCTCTCAAAGTAATCTCTGATGATCTTTTGGATTTCTGTGGTTTCTGTTGTGATGTCACCATTTTTATTTCTGATTCTGTTTATTTGGGTTCTCTCTTTCCCTGTCCTTACAAGTCTTGCCAATGGTTTGTCAATCTTGTTTATTTTTTCAAAGAACCAGCTCTTGGTTTCATTAATCTTTTGATTTTTTTTTTTGGTTTCCAACTCATTGATTTCCTCTCTAAGTTTTATTATTTCTTTTTTTCTGCCTGGGTTGGGCTCCTTTTGTTGGTCTTTTTCTAATGTCTTCAGCTGTGTAGTCAGGTTATTTATGTGGGCCCTTTCTTTGTTTCCTGATGAATGCTTGCAGAGCTATAAACTTCCCTCTTAACACGGCTTTTGCCGTGTCCCACAAGTTCTTATAGTTGGTGTCTTCATTTTCATTTGTTTCCAGAAATCTTTGGATTTCCTGTTTGATTTCTTCTATGACCCATTGGTTGTTCAGCAGTGAGCTGTTCAGTTTCCAGGTGTTTGGTTTGACTCCCTGTTTCTGTGTATGGTTAACTTCCATTTTCAGTGCATCATGGTCTGAAAAGATAGTTGACACAATTTCTTTTTTTATTTTATTGAGGTATGCTTTGTGGCTCAGCATGTGGTCTATCTTGGAGAATGTTCCATGTGCACTAGAGAAAAATGTGTATTCAGCTTTTTTGGCATGAAAAGCCCTGTATATATCCACTAGCTCTCTTTCTTCCATTTCTTCCTTCAGGGCCAATATTTCCTTGGTGAGTTTCAGTCTTGTTGATCTATCCATAGTTGATAGAGCAGTGTTGAAGTCTCCAACTATTATTGTGTTACTGTTAATGTCTTCTTTGAGGTCTCTTAGCAGTTGTTTTATGTATTTTGCTGGCCCCTCGTTGGGTGCATATATGTTTAGTAGTGTAATTTCTTCCTGGTATACATACCCCTTAATTAATAAGAAATGGCCTTCATTGTCCCTTCTAACCTTTTCAGCCTGAAGTCTATATTATCTGATACTAGTATGGCCACACCAGCCTTTTTGGAGGAGTTGTTTGCGTGGAGAATGGTCTTCCAACCTTTGACTTTGAGTCTGTGTTTGTTCTGATTATTCAGATGTGTTTCTTGTAGACAGCAGAATGTTGGGTTCAATTTTTTAATCCATTTTGTCACTCTGTGTCTCTTAATTGGTGCATTTAGACCATTGACATTGAGAGAGATTATTGTCATCGGATTTTGTGCCATCTTTCTGTTTGTGCTTGTTGTGCTTTTGGGTTTGGTCATATTACAGTAGACCCTTCAGTCCTTCTTTTAAAGTTGGTTTTGAGTCCATGAAGTTCCTGAGTTGTTGCTTATCCATGAAGTTGTGTATCTTTCCTTCATATCTGAATGTGAGTCTGGCCGGGTAAAGAATTCTTGGTGAGGCCTGCAGTTCATTGAGCCTTTTCACAATATCCCACCATTGTTTTCGGGCTCGGAGTGTTTCATCAGAGAAGTCTGCTGTAAATCTTAGGGATGTTCCTTTGTATGTGATTTCCTTCTTTGATCTTGCTGCTTTCAGTATTCTATCTCTATCTATAGTTTTTGTCATTTCTAATTAAGATGTGTCTTGGAGTATTCTTGTTGGGGTTTCTTTTTAGCTGGTATCCTACGGGCCTCCCTGGATCTTGAGGCAAGCGTTCTTTAGTTCTGGGAACTTCTCAGCAATTATGGCTTTGACAGTTTCTTCTTCATCAGGGTTTTCTTCTTGCCCTTCTGGGACCCCAATGATCCATATGTTGTTTCTTCTGGCTTCATCCCGATTATCTCTTGTTGTCTGTTCGGTAATTGTGAGTCTTTTTTTCCATCTTCTGGTGTTGTGTAGAGAATCTTTGGAACTCGTCTTCGAGATCACTAATTCTTTCTTCAGTAGCTATTATTCTGCTATGGTGGCCTTCCACTGTGTTTTTCATTTCATTTACCTCATTTTTAATATCTGTCATTTCCATTTGCATTTTCCTCACTTCTTCTCTCATGTCCTCTTGTATTTTATTGATTTTGCATTCCATTGCTTCTTTGAGTTCCTTATGCATCCTTAACAATTCTTTCCGAAATTCCTTATCAGAGAGGTTATACAACTCATCGGTATTGCTTGGCTCATCTGGACTAGTGACTTCACTCACTGAGCTTGATGGAATTTTGCATTGCTTTACCATTATGACTATTGTAGGTTGCAAATGTGAGTTCTTGGGTGACTAGATAGTACAGTTAGTAGGTGTCTGGGCTGTTTGCAGAGTTTGGGTGGGTGGCAAGGAGTGTAGGAACAAAGGTTCACTGGTACCTCATGCAAGATAGGTAGTAAGAGGATCGCACCGATGCGCTAGCGCTCGCGCGGTTTTGAGTTTTGGGATGTGGGTGTAGGGTTCTGGCCTGTTCCCTGGGGCTGATTGGGTCCGCGGAGACGCAAGGATCACACACACACACACACACACCTGTGGGGAGGCTGCAATCGTTCCCGGAAGCGCAGGGCCCAAGGGGTCTGGGGTGGAACCAAGGCCGTTTGCCTCGGTTCCCGTTGATGGAAGTTCTGGTTGTTCCCTGGGGCTGATTGGGTCTGAGGAGACACAAGGATCTCCCCACACACACCAATAGATTCATTTTTGTCTGGGGAGCTTGTTGTTCTGGGTTTTTTCTGGTTTATTCTGGGATTATTCAGAAATCACTCTTTTGGAATGAGTGGAATTTGATCCCCAGCTTCTAGAATTCTGGTGCTCAAATACGCATTAGACCTATGCAAGGCAAATGTCCTACAAGCTGTACTGTTCCTCTAGTCTGACTTTCTTAATGATTTTAAAGAAAATAAAATGACTTCAGTTCTATTAGTTAGCAAATTAATTTTATAGCATTCAGTCAGAGGTCAGAAAACATGAAATCAGGCCAGAGTGATAGTCCAGCGGGCATGGCATTTGTCTTGCACACAGTCAGTCTATGCTGGCCAGAGTTCTATTCCCGGCATCCCATATGATACCCGAGCACCACCAGGAGTGATTCCTAAGTGCAGAGCCAGAAGAAACCCCTGAGCAATGCCGGGTGTGACCCCCCAAAAAAAAAGCAAAAAAAAAAAAAAAAGAAAAAAGAAAACATGAAATCATATTAGAACACTGAAATTACTCTAATTGTGGGGCTGGAGTGATAATCTAGTGGGTAGGGCATTTACCTTGCACATGGCCGACCCGGTTCAATCCCTGGCATCCCATATGGTCACCCGAGCCCGCCAGGAGTAATTCCTGAGTGCAGAGTCAGGAGTAACCCCTGAGCATCGCCACGTATGACCCAAAAAAGCAAAATAAATAAATAAATAAATAAATAAACAAACAAACAAACAAATAAATAAATAAATGGATAAATCAATAAATAAATAAAACTGCTCTTAGTTGTTTCAGAAAACAGGGGCCAGAGCGATAGTCCAGCAGGTAGGGGGGTTGGCCTTGCACTCAGCCGACCTGGGTTCGATCCCCGGCATCCCATATGGTCCCCGAGCATCGCCAGGAGTAATTCCTGAGTGCAGAGCCAGGAGTAACCCCTGAGCATCGCCGAAGTGTGACCCAAAAAGTATAAAAAAAATAAACTATTAATAAAAAAGAAAACTGAGCAGTGACTCTTATGTCTCCAACCTAGCTCAATAGATGTCCAGAAACTTATTATCAGACATCATATCAAGTCTGCCTCCCTAACAATGATTAATCAAAATACAGGGAAAACTTTTAAGGACTCAATAAAACTTTCAATCACTTCAAATCTTTCTGAGTGTTTTTTCAGCTATATTTTTTAATATTTTATTATACCACAGTGAGACAAACAATTACAAAGGTGTTCATTGTAATAATTGTAATAATGTATTACCAATAATTGTTTCTTGGTAATACAGTATTCCAGCACCCATCCCTCCACCAGTGCCCCATTCACACCACCAATGTACCCACACCCCCTCCCGCCCATCCCCAGGCTGCCTCAATAGCAGGTACCCCCGTTTCTTCTCTTTCTCTGTTTGTCTCTCTGTCTCTGCATCTCTCTTCCTCTTCTTTTTACATTGTGGCCAGCCCTGCAGATATTTAGAGTTTATCATCTAAATCTTTTTGTGTATATTCAATGGTGAGTTCTAGTTTGACATTACCATTTCCCACTCTTAGTAGAACACTGGTATCTATTTATATCCCATTAATGAATGCAGTCATTCTATATCTGTCCTTTCCCTTCTCACTAATTTCACTCAGCATGATAGTCTCCAAATCCATCCATTTGCAGATAAATTTCATAATTTCATCTTTTCTGACAGCAGCATAGTATTCCAGAGTGTAGATGTACCAAAGTTTCTTTAGCCAGTCATCTATAATTCTACTATATATCCTTAAGCAGCATTCCACTGAGACATTTGCATTAAATCACTTCCTATTTTAAAATGTGAGCTTTAGATCTCACACCACACTCTATTATGATTGTTTGTTGGTGACATTTACAAATTACGTGTATTTACAAGAATCGTCATAGTTCACTGTGTTCCTTGAAAGTAGAATGTAAGCTCATTCTAGAATGTAAGTAACTAATCTTAGTTTCACTTCTATTTGGCTTAAGTTAATAAAAGCAGTAAGTCTGGGGGAAAAATCACAGCTTCTTTCCTGCAAAACTACATGTGAATTATAGAATTTTAAAGTAAACAATTCTGATACACGTATTTATTGTCCAATGCAGTGCAGCAGAGAACACAAAGAAGGGATTGAAACCTCAGACCTCATATGAAACAACAGTGATGATGGAATCTAAGCTATAGGAGAGGGTGCAGCTTGATTCCAGGATCTCCGGAGTCAGTGCTGGATCAGGGATGAAGCAATAGATCACAAGATCTGGGCAGCACCATGCATTCAGGAATCCTGAGTCCCACCAAGAGCCCTGCACTTTATTCTGAGTTAAAGTGACTATAAATATGGTACTTGGGGGAAGATGTTTTGACAGCAAAACACAGTGTAGAATGGAAGATGCAAAAGCAGCTGCAGAGAGATGAGTGCAGAGGTGGGGAAGGCGTTTCGCTGATGGAGCCCTAAAGGAAGCCTACTACATGTAAGCCAAAGAGGGCCTGGTGGTCACACATGGGAATATTAAAGTGGCCGAAAGGCAGCATTTTGAAACCAAGGAGAGCAGCAATCAAATCATCAGGAAACATTCCTAGGTTTGATTTGGGAAATAGGAAGAATAAAGATAAATTGCATTGCTAGAGTACAGGGGGAAGAAAATTTAGCATATAAAGGGATGAGTTTATTCGGAAATATGGCATATGCCAATTAAAGATGCTGTTTACCAGACATCATGTCTGTGCAGACATCATACATGAGGGGTGCCTGCAAGAACAGGGATAAAATACAAAAGACAGCAGCATTCAGTGCTTGTAAGGGCAGTCAGGAAAGCAGAGGGAATGAGTTGGGAGATAGCTTTGGAGAAGCTCAGAATCAACTGCTGAGTGCACCAAAACTTTTGCAATGGAAGTAGAAAATTATGCTGAGGAAAGAGCAGCAAGAGGAGCTGGGGGTTTTAGATTAGGACAGTGGAGAAGATTGAAGGCAGAGAAGGAAACACTTAATGTAAAGAGGCCCCTTCTCTCAGCAAAGAGATTGAAAAGAGGCCAAGAGATTTTGCAATAAATAGGTCATTCAGGACTCTGGAGTGTCAGCACAGAAATGGTAATTGAGGTTGGGGGTGGGGGTTGGAGGGGGCAAACATGAGACTATAGAGAAACCAGGTCCAGAATAGCCCTATTATACAGTAAATGTCCCACCTGCTTATAATGGTCTTTTCTCAGTTGTGTATTCCCCATCCAAGTATTGAAAATATACAGCAATACCCCGAACAAACACCAGACAAATGTTGAATGATGATTCCTACTACCATGGAGAACACAGAGGGAAGAGAAGCACTTTGGGGCACTGGCTGTATGAGCGAAATTAGGAATCTCCTCAACCATGAACTCAGCGAAGTTTCGTGTTCCTTGGCCTAAGGAATTTGGTAGAGGCACTGGTTCTGGTGATTTTAAGTAACTGTTGTGAACAAACTTGAATGAGTTGTGTCACACATTTTACTGGTTTCTTCTTTTTTTAAAATTTTGTTATTATACCACCGTGAGATATACAGTTAAAAAAAAGTGTTCCTATTTGGGTTTCAGTCATACAGTGTTCCAGCACCCATCCCTCCACTAGTACATTTCCTACAACCAATGTCCCATAATTTCTCCCCCCCCCCTGAAATAGTTGGCCACCCAGTGGGGTAACTGACTGGGAGCCTCTGAACGCTGCACCTACCAAGGAAAACTCTAAAAGACTGGGTCCTATGCAAAAGCAAAGGTTTTTATTAATATTCGAGTATACTCGGGCTCATAGCATGACCATAGGCAGTCAGCGGCTAAGAGCCCCCGAGCCCTTCCAGGGAGGATCTTTTAAGAGATAGTTCCCGCCACTACAGAAAAGCCCGCGCATAACCATCCAATAGATTTAAAATATTACATCAAGGTCGTGCACAGGCAGCCAATCACTTTGTACCAGGTAACCATCACCTTCCAATCAGATCATACTTAATACTTCTTTCTATATTTGGTGTGGCTAGACACACGTGTGGGATTATGGGGCAATAATGGCTATGTGTACGTGCAGGGATGCAATTAAGGCAATTCAGGCCAGATAGCAGGTTCTGGATGGGGGTCTCATAACCTCTAACAGGAATTTGTTCTGGGCCTTTTGTAGAAAACAAAAGGTTACTTCAAGATGAAAAGGACACTCAGGCCCTAAATTGGTAACTTTCCATGAGTAGGCCTGCCCTGTTTGCTGCCTTCTTTCACCCCAACCTTCATCCATGGAAGGCAATTTTCAGCTCTTTCTCTCTCTCTCTTTTCTCTCTCTCCCTCTCTCTCAATATCTCTCTTTCTCTCTCTCTCTCTTCCTTCTTTTTACACACTGTGGGTTGCAATACAGTTAGAGATTATCATGTATATCCTTTTGCCTACTTTCAATGCTGTGTTCTATGCTGGTATTATCATTTACAATAATTATTAGTACACTGTTCCTTTCCCTGTATTGCCTAACCTCTGACTCCCACACATTTGAAGTAGGTTCTACCCTCCCTCCTGATCCATGTTTTGTCTGGCCTTGGATATTGTTATCATGCTATATTTTTATATCCCACAAATAAATGCAGTCATTCTATATCTTTCCTTTTCCTTCTGGAAAACTTCACTCAGCATGATCCTCTCCATGTCCATCCATTTGTAGGACAATTTTATAACTTTATTTTTCCTAAAAGTTGCATAGTATTCCATTATGTAGAAGTACCAAAATCTCTTTATACAGTTATCAGTTCTCTGGCACTCTGGCTATTTCCAGATTCTGGCTATTGTAAATGGTGCTGCTAAGAAAATAAAAGTGAAGATGGTGTTTCTGCTGTATGTTTTTGACCTCCCAGGGTATATTTACAGAAGCAGTATGGCTGGGTCAAATGGGAGTTAAATTTCTAGTCCTTGGAGGATTGCCCATATTGTTTTCCAAAAGGCTGTAAATCAACATTCCCACCAACAACGGATAAGAGTCTCCTACCCCCTCCCCCATCCACTTCAGCACTTGCTGTTCTTGCTCTTTTGGATATGCGCCAGTCTCTGTGGTGTGAGATGATATCTCATTGTTGTGTTGATTTGCATCTCTCTGATGATTGATGATGAGTATTTTTTCATATGCCTTATGGCCATTCAAATTTCTTTCTTGTCAAAGGTTCTGTTTATTTCTTGTCCCCATTTTTTGATTGGGTTGGCTATTTTCTTTCTGTAAAGATCTACCAGTGCCTGATATGTCCTGGATATCCAGGATATATCAGGCACTGGTAGAATTCTTATCAAATATGTATTGGGTGAATATTCTTTTCGCATTCTGTGGACTGTCTTTGTATCTTGGTCACTGTTTTTTCTGAAGTGCAGAAACTCTTTGTTTCATGTAGTCCCATATGTTTATCTTTGCTTCTACTTGCTTTGCTAGTGGTGTTTCATCTTTGCGATGCCTTTTGATTCAATGTTGTGGAGGGTTTTTCCTGTAATTTCTTTGATGTACGTTATGGATTCAGGTCTGATATTGAGATCTTTAATCCATTTTTATCTGATTTTTGTGCATGGTGTTAGACAGAGGTCCAAATGTATTCTTTTACATGTAGCTGCCAGTTTTCCCACCACTTGTTGAAGAAGGTTACCTTGCTCCATTTTGTATTTTTCCCCTATATCAAAGATTAATTGTTCATGTATTTAAGGCTGGTTGTCAGGATACTCAACTCTATTCCATAGGTCCACAAGTCTGTTTTTATTCCAATACTATGCTGTTTTAATTACTACTGCTTTGTAGTACAGTTTGAAGTTGGGAAACGTGATGCTTCCCATCTACTTTTTTCCAAGGATTGCTTTAGCTATCCATGGAGGGTTATTATTCCATACAAATTTCATTAGTGTTTGGTCAATTTCTTTGAAGAATGTCATGGGTATCCTTATAGAAACTGCATTGAATCTGTATCAACCTCTTGGGAGTATTACCATTTTGACAGTGTTGATTCTCCCAATAGATGAGCAGTGAATGTCTTTCCATTTCCTTGTGTCCCCTTTTATTTCTTAAAGCAGGATTTTATAGTTTTCTTTGTACAGGTCCCTTACACTCTTCGTTAAGCTGTTTCCTAGGTATTTGATTTTCTGTGGCACAAATGTGAATGGGATCATTTTCTTAATATCCCTTTGTTCTCTTTTCATATTGGAAAGCCACTGACTTTTGGGCATTGATTTTGTACCCTGCCACTCTACTATAGGTATCTATTGTTTCTAGGTGCTTTTTAGTAGTGTGTAGAGTTCTCTAGGCTTAATATCATGACATCTGCAAATAGTGATAGCTTGACTTCTTCCTTGCATATCTGGATGCCTAATGTCCTTTTTCTTCTCTGATTGCTATGGCAAGTACTTCCAGTACTATTATGAATAGAAGTGGTGAGAGTGGGGCAACCCTATGTTGTCTCTGATACTAGGGGAAGGCTTTCTGTTTTAATCCATTCAGAATGATGCTTGCTATGGGTTTTTGGTAGATGGCTTTGACTATATTGAGGAAGGATCTTTCAATTTCCATTTTATGGAGGGTTTTAATCATGAATGGGTATTGGATCTTGACAAATTCTTTCTCTGCATCTATTGATATCATATGATTTTTATTTTTCTCTTATTGATATGATGCATATGTTGATTGACTTGCAGATGTTGAACCATCCTTGCATTCCCGGATTAATCCTACTTGGTCATGATGTATAATCTTTTTAATGAGTCTTTGGATTCTGTTTGCTAGTATTTTGTTGAAGAACTTAGCATCTGTGTTTATCAGGTAGATTGGTCTCTAGTTTTATTTTTTTTGCTTTGTCTCTGCCTGCTTTCAATATCAGGGTGATAAGTGCCTCATTGAAGCTATTTGGAGTGCTTCTATTTCTTCTATTTCCTGGAAGAGCTTGAAAAGGACTGGTCCTCTTTCGAAGTTTGGAAGAATTCACTAGTGAATCCATCTGGACCTGGGTTATTGTGTTTGGACATATTTTAATTACTGTTTCAATTTCCATGATGGTGATTGTCTTATTCAGGTATTGAAGCTCTTCTTGTTTTAGCTGTGGGAGGTTATAGGATTTCAGGAATTTATCCATTTCTTCCAGGTTCTCATTTTTGTGGCATACAGACTCTCAAAGTAATCTCTGATGATCCTTTGGATTTCTGTGATTTCTGCTGTGATGTCTCCCTTTTCATTTCTTATTTTATTTATATGGATTCTCTCTTTCACTACCCCTATAAATCTTGCAAGTGGGTTATCAATCTTGTTTATTTTTTCAAAGAACCAGCACTTGGTTTCATTAATCTTTGGATTGTGTTTTGGCATTTCAACTCATTTATTTCCTCTCTAAGTTTTATTCCTTCCTTCTTTCTTCCTGGTTTCGACTCCATTTGTTGATCTTTTTCTAATATTTTGAGCTGTGTAGTCAGGTTATTTATGTGAGCCCTTTCTTCTTTCCTGATGAATGCTTACAGAGCTATGAACTTTCCTTTTAACACTGCTTTTGCTGTGTCTCACAAGTTCTGACAGTTGGTGTCTTAATTTTAATTTGTTTCCAGGAATATCTGGGTTTCCTCTTTGATTCCTTCTATGACCTACTGGTTGTTCAGCAGTGATTATTCAATTTTCAAATGTTTGGCTTGACTCCCTGTTTATGTGTGGTTAACTTGCATTTTCAGTGCATCATGGTCTTAGAAAATAGTTGACACAATTTCTATCATTTTTATTTTATTGAGGTATGCTTTGTGGATCAGCATGTAGTATCTTGGAGAAAGTTCCATGTGCACTGGAGAAAACTGTGTTTTCAGCTTTTTTTTGGATGAAAATCCCTGTCGATATCCACTAGCCCTCTTTCTTTCATTTCTTCCTTCAGGGCCAGTATTTCCTTGGTGAGTTTCAGTCTTGTCGATCTAAGAAGAGTCGATAGATCAGTGTTGAAGTCTCTGACTACTATTGTGTTACCATCAATGTCTTCTTTGAAGTCTCTTAGCAATTGTTTTAAGTGTTTTGCTGGCTCCTAATTGGGTGCATAAATGTTTAGGAGTGCAATTTACTCCTGATATACATACTCCTTAATTATTAAGAAATAGTCTTCACTGTCCTTTCTAACCTTTTTTCAGCCTGAAGTCTATGTTGTTATGTTATGTATGCCCACCGGGTCTTTTTTCAAAGAATTATCTTCCAGCCTTTGCTTGAGTCTGTGTATGCTCTGACTATTCAGATGTGTTTCTTGTAGGGAGCAGAATGTTTGATTTAATTTTTTAATCCATTTTGCCACTCTGTGTCTCTTATTTGGTGCACTTAGGCCACTGACATTGGGAGAGATTATTGTTATAGGATTTTGTACAGTCTTTTTGAATAAGGTTGTTTTGCTTTTATGGTTTGTCTTATTTACAGTAGCTCCTCCTTCAGTCCTTCTTTTTTAAAGTTGGTTTTGAGGGGGCCGGAGCGATAGCCTAGCGGGTAGGGGCGTTTGCCTTGCACGCGGCCGGCTCATGCCGGCCCGGGTTCGATCCCCGGCATCCCATATGGTCCCCTGAGCACCGCCAGGAGTAATTCCTGAGTGCAGAGCCAGGAGTAACCCCCTGAGCATTGTCGGGTGTGACCCAAAAAGCAAAAAAAAATAAAAAAATAAAAAAATAAAGTTGGTTTTGAGCCCTTGAAGTTCTTGAGCTGCTGCTTATCTATGAAGTTGTGTATCTTTCTTTCAAATCTGAATGTGAGTCTAGTCAGGTAAAGAATTCTTGGTGAGGCTTTCATTTTGTTGAGTCTTTTCACGATATCCCATCATTGTCTTCAGGCTTGGAGTGATTCCTCTTAAAAGTCTGCTGTATATCTTAGGTATGCTCCTTTGTCTGTGATTTCCTTCTTTGATCTTGCTGCTTACAGTATTCTATCTCTATCTATGGTTCTTGTCATTTTGATTAGGATATGTATTGGAGTATTCTCATTTGGGTTTCTTATTTGGGCCTGAATCTGAGAGCAAGCACTCTTTAGTTCCAGGAACTTCTCATCAATGATTGCTTTGATAGTTGCTTCTTCTCCAGGATTTTCTTCCTGTCCCTCTGGGACTCCAACGATCATTATTTATTCCTTTTGGCTTCAACTTGGTTATTTCTTGTTGTCTGTTCATTTACTACGTGTCATTTTTACTTCTTCTGTTGTTGCCTAGAAAGTCTTTGCATCTCATCTTGGTGCTCACTGATTCTGTCCTCCATGGCTGTTACTCTGCTGTGAATGAGTAACAGCCTTCCAATGAGTTTTTCACTTCACTCACCACATTTTTGATGTCTGTTACTTGTGCTTGCATTTTCATTTCCATTTTCCTCACTTCTGCTTTCATGTCCTCTTGCATTTTATTGGTGCTCTGTTCCATTGCTTCCTTGAGCTTCTTATGCATCCTTAACAGCTCCCTTCGAAATTCCTTATCGGTGAGGTTATACAGCTCATCACTAATGCTTGGGTCTCTTGGCAAGCAACTTTGCTCACTGATCTTGACAGAATTCTGCATTGCTTCACTATTATGGACTATTACAGGTTGCAACTTGTATATTTTTTGTGTAGCTGGGCATTACAGTTGGGGTTGTCGATGATTGTTCACGGAGTTTTGTGGGAGATGGGGAGTATTGTGGCTAATGTACTCCGATACTTCTATATAGGATATACAAACACTACTTCACGCAGACACTAGTACGCCCACACAGTTTTGAATTTTGGGATGTGAAACCTGAAAAAGTCTGACCCCCTTGTGCGCTGGCCTCAGGGTTTGGGGTGCGTATGGGCAGAGGGGAGTTGGAATGCACCTGGGATAGAGTCAGTGAAATCAGGGGAGCAGATTGGTGCAGGGGAGTGTGTTGGGTCTTGTCAGCAGAACTTTTGCACTCCAGGCCACCGGGGTCCTTTGTCATCTACTAGTTACATCTTTACTGAATCTTAAGTAACACAATCACTTTGTCCTTATCTAAAACATTTGGAAATATGTGAAAGCACAAATAATTACAACATCATACTAGAAAATACCTCATATGTTATGTGTGAATTAGGAACATTATCCCAATTATGTGTTCAATTGATCATTATTAACTATAGCTGTAGTACAGGGAGCATTTACTATAAATTCACTTGTCTTCTTATAGCCTTATTTACACTTACAGAAGGCCAAGATTTTGAATTTTAAAAATTGACTCTTGTAATTTGCAAAGAACACTGTAATATAAATCAGCTTAAAACTTCAACTACAGGCAAAATATCTGGCATAAACTGAAAAGCAAAAGGAAAGACATGTTCTACACATTTTCCTAAGCATCTTTTAACATGTATAGATAAAAGACCATTCTCTTAGCTATATATTTACATGGTATTTGGGTAAATAATATTTCCCTGTTGTATTACTGTGGGTTGTTCAGAAAATATCCTCCGTTCCTTTATCCATTTGTATGCTTACACAGTTCAAGTCAGACTCCACCCAGAAATCTCTGCGATCTGAGAAATCACTTAGATCTCAGTGTTGAGCTCATTGTTGGTATTTATCTTTGTTAAAATATAGCTGGGGCCAAGGCTGCATGGGAGAAGATACCACCTGGCTTCCTGAGCATTGCCAGGAATGGCCCTAGACCCCAGAAGCAGCACTTAGGAGACACCCAAATTTAAAATGCAACTGTGGTCAAGTGAATGGTGAAATATATAAACTGGAACCAGGTGGTGGAAGCAGATGTTGATTGAAAATGATGCACAATGGTGATTTCACTCACCTGTGGAAAACAGAGACACAAAATGAAGGCATGGGCATTAGCTGCTGAAGACAGACTCTGGGCCTTTGAACACAAAGCTGAAATGGTACAGCAGTGAGGGGAATGGGGAATGGAAGAGAACTTACAGATGACAAAATAACAATGGTGGGGGTTCTTGGGCATCTTTTTTAAAGAGCAATAACTCCCATCATCAAAACCATAGAAGTTATCACTATTGTAATTGTTATCGAAAGGACAAAAAGTAACAATAACAAAAGGGTGTAAGTCTAACCTAAAAAAGTCATAAAACATTACTTCTTCAATGAAAAAAGCAACTGAGTGTGCCATCATATACAATACAAGTTTATGTGCATAACTCCAAATTTAAGAAATTTATAAAATAATTTCACATACCATTAGAAGACCTCATAATAATAATTTTCAAAACCTTTTTAAAGTGGTTACCCTACATACTATCTCTCCTTTTTAACATTTTAAAATGTTTATTTTATTATATCACTATCAGATAGACAACAAAGATATCCACTTTTCTCTCTCTCTATCTTATTTTTTTGCATTGTGGCAAAACCTACTTTATCAGACAAGGCTTTTTCTGTAAGAGCTATGAATTAATAAAGCACATGTGAAGTTCATTTTGCCCAATTCCTATGTTTTCTCTCCACAAACATCTCTTTCTTACAAGTTCCCAGTTTCTGTTAATAAAATACTATTAACTAACATTCCAGAGACACTCTGCCTAAAACTTTGGATTTCTCCTTAGAGCCAATTTCCCTTATTCTCTCTATCCAATATTTGCCAAATACAATGGATCTTAAAAACTCAGTATGGCAGGAATTTGCCTCTTTCTTTCCATCACCTTTGCCAGGAGGTAGTTAGGCCCTTTACTATCTGTTTCACTTCCAAATGCATTCCAGTTTCTTCTAAGCAGAGTTCCAATTGCTCTCCATAAAGCCCAGTTCCAAGTCACTTTTTTAAGCCCTGAGTGGTTCTCCTATGCCTAGTAAATGAAACGAACATTTTCTGGCTTACCATTAAAGGACATCCTATCTCTGTTTTCTTCCTGTACATAATTAACGTTTATAAACAAAATGCTTCATTGCTCCACCATATCCATTTTCGTTTCTTACTTACCTAATCTACTCTTACCAGTTCTGACAAATGAATAACACCATCTCTTACCAAAATGACTACTTAGTGCTTATAATAACTAGTACTTATAATAACCTCATACCTGTTTCTAAAAAAATACTTTTTCCCATTTTACCTCTGACCCTGCTTGTTCTGAGTTCTCATACAATGTCTTGCACAGTTCCTAAAATGTTTCAAATAAATGTCATTTTTTGCATGTGTCTTCGTCCATTAGCAATCCATTAACTCCAAGAGAGCATTAAGTATGCTATATGAGTTTCTCATTAAGAGAAGACTAATGGTCTGATCATAAGGATATTATCAGAAGTCCAATGCGCTATCCATTGCGCAGGGGCCAGAGCGATAGCACAGTGGGTAGGGTGTTTTCCTGCACGTGGCTAACCTGGGTTTGATCCCTGGCGTTCCATATGGTCCCCAAGCACGGTCAGTAGTAATTCCAGAGTGCAGAGCCAGGAGAAACCCCTGAGCCTTGCTGAGTATGACATAAAAAGCAACAACAACAACAAAAGAGAATATTATCAGAATCTGTTGAACTTCATTGAAACAGTCAATAATGAAATGTTTCAATGAAAAAATGTTTCATTTAAACCTGAAACAGCAGGTTTCAAGGGAAATCAATGCATCAGTGAGCTACAAGAATGAATGAATTGGTTTGTCCACTAGTATTTTATTGTTATTTCTTGTGCACAAGGCAGTGACTTGGGTTACCTGTGTCCAATTCAGCCAAGCTAATAGTCAAACTTAGGAACTTTGGATGGATGTATTACATACAAATACCTTTCAAGGGAAGAGAGGAAGTATTAGAAACTTGTGACAGGAAATATATTTTCTTTTTTTTTTTTTTTTTTTTTGCTTTTTGGGTCACACCCGGCAATGCTCAGGGGTTTCTCCTGGCTCTGCACTCAGAAATTACTCCTGGCAGTGCTCAGGGGACCATATGGAATGCCGGGGGATTGAACTCGGGCTGGCATGGGCCGGCCGATGCAAGGCAAACGCCCTACCCGCTGGGCTATTGCTCTGGCTTCAGGAAATATATTTTTAAAGTAACTTCTATTAGGGGAAAATACAATTTTTTCATCTTTTTGTGTCAAACCTGGCGATACACAGGGGTTACTCCTGGCTCTGCACAAATGAGTTACTCTGTGCCCAGGGGACCATATGGGATGCCATGGATTAAACACAGGTTGGTCACATGCAAGGCAAATGCCCTCCACATTGGACTATTGTTCTGGCTTGAAAAACATGATTACAATAGAGAATGAAATGCTTTAAAGTAAACACATTATACAAAGCCAACTAAAATTTAATTTTGGTCATCTGCTTTCTTTTTATCTACTACAGTTCATCTTACTATTTCCATTCAAGGGTATTTTAAAGGCATTATTTAAAAAATATGACTATAAATCCTAAATTTCTGTAGGGCAAGCCACAGTGCGTAAGAGGAGAGAGAGAGAAAGAGAGAGAGGGAGAGCGGCAGAGAGAAAAGAAAAGGAAAAGTGCCTACTATAGAGTCAGGCTGGGGGGAGGGGAGAGGGAATACAGGGACATTGTTGGTGGGAATGGGGTACTATTGGAGAGATGGGTGCTGGAACACTGTATTACCTTCACCCAATTATGAATATCTTTATAATTGTATATCTCACAGTGGTACAATAAAAAGAAAATGACACCCAAGAATATGACTATTTTAGCATCAAAAAGCAAATGTAGCCAGCCATTCCTCTCATTTCTCTCTCTTTATCTCTCTCTCACACACACACACTCACCTATAAATCAATATCACACTATAAGATTCAGTGAAAATAGTGACACTTTTTTAGAAAAATGCAGTCCAATGTATAGTCAAATAAGTCATGAAGCTCAGCATGCACTGCTGACTTTGGACATGATGTCCAAGTTTAACAAGGTGTTTTTGAGAGAAACAAAATAAGAAGGTCCCCAGAGCACTCATTCAAAATGGCAGATGCATATGAATGCCAGTGAAAACTCCTCTAGCCTAATATTATGATTGGCTTTAAGTAAAAATTGTAAAATTTAAACATCTTTCATGTCAGTAAAACCTCATTATGCAGAAAAACATGCTGCTTACGTTGTGCTATTATTTAATAGCACACAAAAGTTGAGCAATATATGGCCCCTTAATCTATCCTTATGGAGAAGACCATTAAGAGTTCTCATACAAAATTTGAAAAATATTTGTAAAATAACTATACAGAATAAAACCACAAACCTTCTGGTAGTGTAACACAGAAGACATCTATTTTCCATAACTAACATTTCACAAAGCAATTCATCATAGACACATCAAAGCGGTCATTTTCTGAACAAAGAAAATAGAAAAAAAATGTGCCTTTGCAGGTAATCTTTGCTGCATAAAATTGAATTGCTGCAAATTACCATTTACTGGATTCTCCTAAAACTTGATTTCTTTATAAGCTTTTACTGTGACCATTTGACATCATCCAATAATTTTTTCCCACCTGTCACACCCCTTTCTACCAACAACCAATACAACACTTTCAGTTCTATAAGTCTACTTGGTTATTTATCTATCTTTTAAAATATAAGGTAAAATGTTAAGGAATATTTAAATCCTTCAAAATACCCCATAACCATATCCAAGTTTTGAAGCACTTGAATACATTTCATTACATGTGAATTTGACATGGTCTTAGAAAAGTTAAAGCATACTTTGAGTTGTTTTGCTAACACTTCGTAAAAGATTTTGAACTGATCTGTGAAACTATTTTCAAATAATCATTTTTACTGACATAATCTCATATAAAGCTAGATATTATTAAGAACAGCAGCAAAACTAATTGACTTATTCAACAGATTGTTTATCTTTGGCATCATTACCTCCTCATTTCTAGAGTCCTGTGTTGTTTCTTAATTACAAATTAAAGTAAAAATAATCACTCCTCATCATTCTTAGATTCACTGCTTTCTCAAAATTCACATTTCTAAAAACTATTATCTCTGGGGTGAAAAATAAATAAGTAACCGCATGACTAAACATATGTGGCATCTATGCGACTTCGATTTGTAGTATGAGAGAAATCCATAACCCAAGACAGACATAGTCCTACTCAAACCAATGTGAAATCCATTCATAAGAAGCATCAAGTAAAAGAATGGTAGAAGGGTTATTTTATAGCTCGATATTTTTATAGCTCAATATAAACACTAGATGAGAAAATCTTGATCTAAGTAGAAATTAAGCTTCTTAGAAAGTAAACTAAAAGTAGGAAAGCATAGCTAAAAAATACCAGATGCCCCAATAGATCTGAAAAAAATTTTTTCAGTGCAATGAATTATTCTACCTAATTTTCAAAGAAGGAAATATATTGATTCCCATTATTAGAAAATTAAGCAGAATGAGCTTTAGGTAAGGCTTGATCGAATAGTTAAAAAAGTAATCAAAGACTCCTCTCCTTTTCATTTCCCCCATGAATATCATTTTACCTCATTATTCCCACATGCCTTAGAACATACTGACGCGAGTACTCCCTTGTTCAAGTCTTCCAAGAATTAAAGTTCTACTATTCTAAAATACTCAACCACAATTCTGTGATTCACTTTGAATGAATTAGCTTTAGGCTCTACTCATCCTATGCGTGGCATTACACTCACAAGAATTCAATACAGTGACTGTCCAAGTTAAGTTTCATGCAATAGGGAAGGTAATTTTTCTGAGAAATTCAGAAAAACTCGGAAGGAAACTAAGAGCAGTTGGTAGGAGAAGGGACAAATTAATGTCATGGAGGCAATCAATAAGTCTGGGAATCCTGTATCTATAACTGAATAAATGACGATTGGGAAAACAAGAATTTATTTGCCACAAAAAAGAAGCAAATAATACCAAGTATCCCTATTATAAAATACAATAGTTGAGGCTGCCAATAGATTTGCCATGTAACCTATCTGCTGTAATCTTTAATTTGCCCTTCCACTTTACAAACATGGATTTTTGCTTAGAAATATAAGGATAAGAAGCCGTAGTCAGGGAAATAGTTAAGGTACTAGAATAATTTCAGTAATATTAAAGTTCTAACTTAACTTTTTGGTCCCAGAAAAAATAAAGACAAAATTGGGAGTTACTAAATAGGAATAATAAACAAAGGTTAAGTAAATGTTTTAAGCAGCACAAGGACATAAAGGAAAGAAAAATGTATAGTCAGAATTTCTCCCCAAATGAAAGAGATCCCATAGTCCCCCAAATCATGTGTTTTAGTTAATACACACATAAATCCCATAAAAGACACTTAGATCCCCAAACACACTTATATCCCACAGTAACTACAAGCAATGTAGTGCCAAGGAAACTCTTCTAGAGTACATCAGTCACCATGTTAGTTTATATCACACCATAGATTTTCCTCATGCCCAGATCTAATGTGATTCAGATGTCTAAGAAAATCATCATGAAGAGGTCTAGAACCCAATGTGTCTCCGGGCTGAAAGACAGTCAAACCCAGCACTACCTCGCAGTAGGAGCAAACGGGCACAGGTGTATGAGAAACGACTTCCTTCCTCCATTTTCTATGTCCAAAATGAATACTTCTGGTTGTTTCTTTTCTACAAAACTCGCTTCTGAAAAATGTTACTTGAAAAAGATCTTTTTGTATTAAAGCAATTACTGAAAAGCAGCTTTTCAGACAAAGAATTTTTGAAAGAACACTTATTTGGTGTCAAAAACACTGCTCTTTTCAAATGCCATTTTATTCTGGTACAAACTTTGGAACAAGCGCCCGACCTTTCTAAATTGGCTGAGGGTAGGCACAATATGAACCTTTATAATATACTCTCCTACACATTAAAAGTGTGTGCCCACTGATTAGTAACTCCATTTCCCTTTATAGTCATCCTAGCAGACAGCAACACATTTTCTGGCTCCACAAATTTCACTAATATAGATACTTGTGCAAGTGGAATTAAAAGCAGAATTTAACTTTCTATAGGTAAAATGTGATATATTTCATGTATCATAATGTTAAGTTTCAATCACATTGCATTCTGCAGAATTCTGTTTTTATGTCTGAATAGTAT
>JAJIBD010024568.1:0-68993 GCA_021461705.1 Cryptotis parvus | reverse complement strand
TTTAAATGATTTTTTTTATTTTTTTTTTTAATTTTTTTAATTTTTACAATTACAAAGATATACAATTAAAAAGTTCATATTTGGGTTTTGGTCATACAGTGTAGCAGCACCCATCCCGCCACCAGTGCCCATCTCCCACCACCAACGTCCCCGGTTCCCTCCCCCCCTCCCCCCAGCCCTCCTCCATGGCAGGTTCTTTATTTCTTTCCATTTCTCTATCTTTCTCTTTTCCTTCCTCTCCAGACTATGGATTACAGAACATACATTAAAGGGTTGTCATGTGTATCCTTTTGCCTCTATTTAATGCTCAGTTCTAGGTTGGCATTAGTACCCTCACAATTGTTAGCACACTGTTCCATTTTCTGTCTTACCTAGCCTCCTGACTCCCACACGTTTGTGATAATTTCCACCTTTGACAGGACCTCCTGATGTATGTTTCACTTGACCTTGGATATTGGTATCATAATATGTACCTATATATTTATGTTATGCAGATAAATGCAGTCATTCTGTAACTGTCTCTCTCCTTCTGGCTAATTTCGCTCAACATAATCTTCTCCATGTCCATCCATTTGTAGGCAAATTTTATAACTTCATTTTTCCTAACAGCTGCATAGTATTCCATTGTGTAGATGTACCAAAGCTTTTTATCCAGTCATCTATTTTCGGGCACTTTCGGGTTGCTTCCAGATTCTGGCTATTGTGAATAATGCTGCTATGAACATAAAAGTAGGGATGGTGTTTCCGCTGCGTATTTTTGGTTTCCCAGAGTAGATTCCCAGGAGTGGTATGGCTGGGTCAAATGGGAGTTCAATTTCTAGTCTTTGGAGGAATGTCCATATTGTTTTCCAGAAAGGCTGTACCAGCCCGGCATTCCCACCAACAATGGATGAGTGTCCCCTTTTCCCCACACCCACGCCAGCACTTGTTGTTCTTGTTCTTTTGAATATGTGCCAGTCTCTGTGGTGTAAAATGGTATCTCATTGTTGTTTTGATTTGCATCTCTCTGATGATTAGTGATGATGAGCATTTTTTCATATGTTTTTTGGCCATTCGAATTTCTTCCTTGCTGAAGTTTCTGTTCATTTCTTCTCCCCATTTTTTGATGGGGTTGTTTGTTTTCTTCTTGTAAAGTTCTACCAGTGCCTGATATATCCTGGATATTAACCCCTTATCAGATGGGTATTGGGTGAATATTCTTTCCCATTCTGTGGACTGCTTTTGTATCTTAGTCACTGTTTCTTTTGAGGTGCAGAAGCTTTTTTAGTTTCATGTAGTCCCATATATTTATCTTTTCTTCTAGTTGCTTTGTTAGAGATGTTTCATCTTTGAAGATGCCTTTAGCTTCAATGTCATGGAGGGTTTTTTCCTATATTTTCTTCAATGTACTTTATGGATTCAAGTCTGATATTGAGATCTTTAATCCACTTTGATCTGATTTTTGTGCATGGTGTTAGACACAGGTCCAAATTCATTTTTTTACATGTCGCTGCCCAGTTTTCCCAACACCACTTATTGAAGAGGCTTTCCTTACTCCATTTTAGACTCGTTGCACCTTTATCAAAGATTAAATGATCATGTGTTTGAGGTTGGGTGTCAGGATACTCAATTCTATTCCATAGGTCCACGGGTCTGTTTTTATTCCAATACCATGCTGTTTTAATTACTACTGCCTTATAGTACAGTTTGAAGTTGGGTAAGGTGATGCCTCCCATCTTCTTTTTCCCGAGGATTGCTTTAGCTATCCTTGGGGGTTTATCGTTCCATACAAATTTCAAGATTGTTTGGTCAATTTCTTTGAAGAATGTCATGGGTATCCTCATAGGGACTGCATTGAATCTGTATAGAGCTCTAGGGAGTATTACCATTTTGACAATGTTGATTCTCCCCATCCATGAGCAGGGAATGTGTTTCCATTTCCTTGTGTCCTCTTTTATCTCTTGGAGCAGTGTCTTGTAGTTTTCTTTGTACAGGTCCTTTACACACTTGGGTAAGTTGATTCCTAGGTATTTGATTTTCTGTGGCACAATTGTGAATGGAATTGTTTCCTTAATATCCCTTTCTTCTCTTTCGTTATTTGTATATAGGAAAGCCACCGACTTTTGGGTGTTGATTTTGTATCCTGCCACTCTACTATATCGTCTATTGTTTCTAGGAGTTTTTTGGTAGAGAGTTTAGGGTTCTCTAGGTATAATATCATGTCATCTGCAAATAATGATAAGCTTGACTTCTTCCTTGCCTATCTGGATGCCCTTGATGTCCTTTTCTTCTCTGATTGCTATCGCAAGTACTTCCAGTACTATATTGAATAAAAGAGGTGAGAGTGGGCAACCTTGTCTTGTCCCTGATCTCAGGGGGAAGGCTTTCAACTTTTCCCCATTGAGAATGATGCTCGCTGTGGGCTTTTGGTAGATGGCTGTAACTATCTTGAGGAAAGTCCCTTCAATTCCCATTTTCTGGAGGGTTTTAATCATGAGCGGGTGCTGGATCTTGTCAAATGCTTTCTCTGCGTCTATTGATAGGATCATATGGTTTTTATTTTTTCTCTTATTGATATGATGTATTATGTTGATTGACTTGCGAATGTTGAACCATCCTTGCATACCGGGATGAATCCTACTTGGTCATGATGTATAATCTTCTTGATGAGTCTTTGGATTCTGTTTGCTAGTATTTTGTTGAAGATCTTAGCATCCGTGTTCATCAGGGATATTGGTCTGTAGTTTTCTTTCTTTGTGTTGTCTCTCCCTGCTTTGGGTATCAGGGTGATATGTGCCTCGTAGAAGCTGTTTGGGAGTGTTTCTGTTTCTTCTATTTCCTGGAAGAGCTTGAACAGGACTGGCAGTAGGTCCTCCTTAAAGGTTTGGTAGAGTTCACTAGGGAATCCGTCTGGACCTGGGCTTTTGTGTTTGGGAAGTCTTTTAATTACTGTTTCTATTTCCTCAATGGTGATAGGCTTATTCAGGTATTGGAGGTCTTCTTGTTTCAGCCGTGGGAGGTTATAGGACTGCAGGAATTGATCCATTTCTTCTAGATTCTCATGTTTCACGGCATACAGGCTCTCAAAGTAATCTCTGATGATCTTTTGGATTTCTGTGGTTTCTGTTGTGATGTCACCCTTTTTATTTCTGATTCTGTTTATTTGGGTTCTCTCTTTCCCTGTCCTTACAAGTCTTGCCAATGGTTTGTCAATCTTGTTTATTTTTTCAAAAAACCAGCTCTTGGTTTCATTAATCTTTTGGATTGTTTTTTTGGTTTCCAACTCATTGATTTCCTCTCTAAGTTTTATTATTTCCTTTTTTTCTGCCTGGGTTGGGCTCCTTTTGTTGGTCTTTCTCTAATGTCTTCAGCTGTGTAGTCAGGTTATTTATGTGGGCCCTTTCTTGTTTCCTGATGAATGCTTGCAGAGCTATAAATTTCCCTCTTAACACGGCTTTTGCCGTGTCCCTAAGTTCTTATAGTTGGTGTCTTCATTTTCATTTGTTTCCAGAAATCTTTGGATTTCCTGTTTGATTTCTTCTATGACCCATTTGTTGTTCAGGAGTGAGCTGTTCAGTTTCCAGGTGTTTGGTTTGACTCCCTGTTTCTGTGTACGGTTAACTTCCATTTTCAGTGCATCATGGTCTGAAAAGATAGCTGACACAATTTCTATCTTTTTAATTTTATTGAGGTATGCTTTGTGGCTTAGCATGTGGTCTATCTTGGAGAATGTTCCATGTGCACTAGAGAAAAATGTGTATTCAGCTTTTTTTGGCATGAAAAGCCCTGTATATATCTACTAGCTCTCTTTCTTCCATTTCTTCCTTCAGGGCCAATATTTCCTTGGTGAGTTTCAGTCTTGTTGATCTATCCATCGTTGATAGAGCAGTGTTGAAGTCTCCAACTATTATTGTGCTACAGTTAATGTCTTCTTTGAGGTCTCTTAGCAGTTGTTTTATGTATTTTGCTGGCCCCTCGTTGGGTGCATATATGTTTAGTAGCGTAATTTCTTCCTGGTGTACATACCCCTTAAGTAATAAGAAATGGCCTTCGTTGTCCCTTCTAACCTTTTTCAGCCTGAAGTCTATATTATCTGATACTAATATGGCCACACCAGCCTTTTTGGGGAATTGTTTGCATGGAGAATGGTCTTCCAACCTTTGACTTTGAGTCTGTGTTTGTTCTGATTATTCAGATGTGTTTCTTGTAGACAGCAGAATGTTGGGTTCAATTTTTTTAATCCATTTTGTTACTCTGTGTCTCTTAATTGGTGCATTTAGACCATTGACATTGAGAGAGATTATTGTCATCGGATTTTGTGCCATCTTTCTGTTTGAGCTTGTTGTGCTTATGGGTTTGGTCGTATTACAGTAGACCCTTCAGTCCTTCTTTTAAGGTTGGTTTTGAGTCCATGAAGTTCCTGAGTTGTTGCTTATCCATGAAGTTGTGTATCTTTCCTTCATATCTGAATGTGAGTCTGGCCGGGTAAAGAATTCTTGGTGAGGCCTGCAGTTCATTCAGCCTTTTCTAATATCCCACCATTGTTTTCTTGCTCGGAGTGTTTCATCAGAGAAGTCTGCTGTAAATCTTAGAGATGTTCCTTTGTATGTGATTTCCTTCTTTGATCTTGCTGCTTTCAGTATTCTATCTCTATCTATAGTTTTTGTCATTTTAATTAAGATGTGTCTTGGAGTATTCTTGTTGGGGTTTCTTTTAGCGGGTATCCTACGGGCCTCCTGGATCTTGAGGCAAGTGTTTTTTAGTTCCGGGAACTTCTCAGCAATGATGGCTTTGACAGTTTCTTCTTCATCAGGGTTTTCTTCTTGCCCTTCTGGGACCCCAATGATCCGTATGTTGTTTCTTCTGGCTTCATCCCGATTATCTCTTGTTGTCTGTTCGGTAATTGTGAGTCTTTTTTTCTATCTTCTGGTGTTGTGTAGAGAATCTTTGGAGCAGCGTCTTCGAGATCACTAATTCTTTCTTCAGTAGCTATTATTCTGCTATGCTGGCTTTCCACTGTGTTTTTCATTTCATTTACCTCATTTTTTAATATATGTCATTTCCATTTGCATTTTCCTCACTTCTTCTATCATGTCCTCTTGTATTTTATTGAGTTTGCATTCCATTGCTTCTTTGAATTCCTTATGACTCCTTAACATTTCTTTCCGAAATTCCTTATCAGAGAGGTTATATAACTCATTGGTATTGCTTGGCTCATCTGGACTAGTGACTTCACTCACAGAGCTGGATGGAACTTTGCGTTGCTTTACCATTTTGACTATTGTAGGTTGCAAATGTGGGGTCTTGGATGACAGGATAGTACAGTTAGTAGGTGTCTGGTCTGTTTGCGGAGTTTGGGTGGGTAGCAAGGATGTAGGAACCAGGGTTCAGTGGTACCTCATGCAAGATAGGTAGTAAAAGGTTCGCCGGGGCGCACTAGCGTCTGCGGTTTTGAGTTTTGGGATGATTACGGGCGCGGCGCCCAAAGGTTCCGCCAGTGAAACCAAGGCAGTTAGCCTTGGTTCCCGTTGATGGAGTTTCCGCTCTTCCCTGGGGCAGTTTGGGTCAGCGGAGGCGCGGGGATCACGCACACACCCACCTGGCGGGGGGCGGAGATTTTCAGCCGGTCCCAGGGGCGCGGCGCCCAAGGTTCCGCCAGTGAAACCAAGGCAGTTAGCCTTGGTTCCCGTTGATGGAGTTTCCGCTCTTCCCTGGGGCAGTTTGGGTCCGCGGAGGCGCGGGGATCACGCACACACCCACCTGGCGGGGGGGCGGAGATTTTCAGCCGGTCCCAGGAGCGCAGCGCCCAAGGTTCCGCAGTGAAACCAAGGCAGTTAGCCTTGGTTCCCGTTGATGGAGTTTCCGCTCTTCCCTGGGGCAGTTTGGGTCCGCGGAGGCGCAGGGATCACGCACACACCCCCTGGCGGGGGGGCGGAGATTTTCCTATTTTTTTATTTTTTAAAGTATTTTATTATACCACTGTGAGATATACAATTACAAAGATATACAATTAAAAAGTTCATATTTGGGTTTTGGTCATACAGTGTTCCAGCACCCATCCCTCCACCAGTGCCCATCTCCCACCACCAACTACCCGGTTCCCCCCCCCTCACCCAGCCCACCTCCAAGGCAGGTTCTTTATTTCTTTCCCTTTCTCTCTCTTTCTCTTTTCCTTCCCTTCTAGACTATGGATTACAGAACATACATTAAAGGGTTGTCATGTGTATCTTTTTGCCTGTATTTAATGCAGTTCTAATTTGGTATTAGTACCCTTGACAACTGTTAGCATGCTGTTCTATTTTCTGTCTTATCTAGCCTCTGACTCCCACACGTTTGTGATAATTTCCACAGGTCTTTGACAAGACCTCCTGATACAAGGTCATGTTTCACTTGACCTTTGATATTGGTATCAGAATATGTACATATATATTTATGTCATGCAAATAAATGCAGTCATTCTGTATCTGTCTCTCTCCTTCTGGCTAATTTCACTCAATATAATCTTCTCCATGTCCATCCATTTATAGGCAAATTTTATAACTTCATTTTTCCTAGCAGCTGCATAGTATTCCATTGTGTAGATGTACCAAAGCTTCTTTATCCAGTCATCGATTCTCGGGCACTCTGGTTGTTTCCAGATTCTGGCTATTGTGAATAACGCTGCTATGAACTTAAAAGTAGGGATGGTGTTTCCGCTGCGTATTTTTGGTTTCCCAGAGTAGATTCCCAGGAGTGGTATGGCTGGGTCAAATGGGAGTTCAATTTCTAGTCTTTGGAGGAATGTCCATATTGTTTTCCAGAAAGGCTGTACGAGCTGGCATACCCACCAACAATGGATGAGTGTCCCCTTTTCCTCACATCCACGCCAACAAGTTGTTCTTGCTCTTTTGAATATGTGCCAGTCTCTGTGGTGTAAAATGATATCTCATTGTTGTTTTGATTTGCATCTCTCTGATGATTAGTGATGATGAGAATTTTTCATATGGTTTTTGCCCATTCGAATTTCTTCCTTGTTGAAGTTTCTGTTCATTTCTTCACCCCATTTTTTGATGGAGTTGTTTGTTTTCTTCTTGTAAAGTTCTACCAGTGCCTGATACATATCCTGGATATCAACCACTTATCAGATGGGTAGTGGGTGAATATTCTTTCCTATTCTGTAGACTGCCTTTGTATCTTAATCACTGTTTCTTTTGAGGTGCAGAAGCTTTTTAGTTTCATGTAGTCCCATATGTTTATCTTTTATTTTACTTGCTTTGTTAGTGATGTTTCACCTTTGAAGATGCCTTTAGTTTCAATGTTGTGGAGGGTTTTTCCTGTTTTCTTCAATGTACTTTATGGATTCAAGTCTGATATTGAGATCTGTAATCCATTTTGATCAGATTTTTTGTGCATGGTTTTAGATACAAGTGCAAATTCATTGTTTTTACATGTCGCTGCCCACTTTTCCCAACACCACTTGTTGAAGAGGCTTTCCCTTACTCCATTTTGGACTCTTTGCACCTTTATCAAAGATTAAATGATCATGTGTTTGAGGTTGGGTGTCAGGATACTCAATTCTATTCCATAGGTCCACAGGTCTGTTTTTATTCCAATACCACGCTGTTTTAATTACTACTGCCTTGTAGTACAGTTTGAAGTTGGGTAAGGTGATGCCTCCCATCTTCTTTTTCCCAAGGATTGCTTTAGCTATCCTTGGGGGTTTATTGTTCCATACAAATTTTAGGAGTGTTTGGTCAATTTCTTTGAAGGATATCATGGGTATCCTTATAGGGACTGCATTGAATCTGTACAGAGCTCTAGGCAGTATTACCATTTTGACAATGTAGATTCTCCCCATCCATGAGCAGGGAATATGTTTCCATTTCCTTGTGTCCTGTTTTATCTCCAAGATACTCTTGGAGCAGTATCTTGTAGTTCTCTTTGTACAGGTCCTTTACTCACTTGGTTAAGTTGATTCCTAGGTATTTTATTTTCTGTGGCACATTTGTGAATGGAATCGTTTCCTTAATATTCCTTTCTTCTCTTTCGTTATTTGTTTATAGGAAAGCCACCGACTTTTGGGTGTTGATTTTGTATCCTGCCACTCTACTATATGTGTCTATTGTTTCTAGGAGTTTTTTGGTAGAGAGTTTAGGTTTCTAGAGGTATAATATCATGTCATCTGCAAATAATGATAGCTTGACTTCATCCTTGTCTATCTGGATGCCCTTGATGTTCTTTTTCTTCTCTGATTGCTATGGCAAGTACTTCCAGTACTATATTGAATAAAAGAGGTGAGAGTGGGCAACCTTGTCTTGTCCCTGATCTCAGGGGGAAGGCTTTCAATTTTTCCCCATTTAGAATGATGCTTGCTGTGGGCTTTTGGTAGATGGCTGTAACTATCTTGAGGAAAGTCCCTTCAATTCCCATTTTCTGGAGGGTTTTAATCATGAACGGGTGCTGGATCTTGTCAAATGCTTTCTCTGAGTCTATTGATAGTATCATATGGTTTTTATTTTTTCTCTTATTGATATGATGTAGTATGTTGATTGACTTGCAAATGTTGAACAATCCTTGCATTCCCGGGATGAATCCTACTTGGTCATGAGGTATAATCTTCTTGATGAGTCTTTGGATTCTGTTTGCTAGTATTTTGTTGAAGATCTTAGCATTCGTGTTCATCAGGAATATTGGTCTGTAGTTTTCTTTTTTTTGTGTTCTCTCTCCCTTCTTTGGGTTTCAGGGTGATATGTGCCTCGTAGAAGTTGTTTGGTAGTGTTTCTATTTCTTCTATTTCCTGGAAGAGCTTGAAAAGGACTGGCAGTAGGTCCTTTTTAAAGGTTTGGTAGAGTTCACTAGTGAATCCGTCTGGACCTTGGCTTTTGTGTTTGGGCAGACTTTTAATTACTGTTTCAATTTCTTCGATGGTGATAGGCTTATTCAGGTATTGCAGGTCTTCTTGTTTCAGCCGTGGGAGGTTGTAGGACTTCAGGAATTTATCCATTTCTTCTAGATTCTCGTGTTTCACAGCATACAGGCTCTCAAAGTAATCTCTGATGATCTTAGATAAAAAAACAAAAGGAGGGCTAAAACTACACTACTCTCAGAAAATAAGACACAGCTGAAAGCTTTTGTGAAGTCAGGATAGATATAAAGAGTACCTATAGAGAATAAAAACACATGTATCACAAAAGACCTAATAACTTGGACTTGTGTATGGCTAAAAAAAACAAAATTTGTACCTTGAAAGATAAGTTAATAAAATGAAACAAAGCACAAATGAGTGAAATTATTCACAAAACATACATACTTACCTCACAAAAGATTTGTATCTAGGACATAAACAATTCTTACAACTAAATGAAAATAAGACAACCCAATAAAATGTGGCCATGCATTTGACTAGATCCAACACCCGTTCATGATAAGAACTCTCTGTAAAATGGGAATTTAAGGAACCTTCCTCAACATAATGAAGGCCATCTACTACAAGCCCACAGCGAGCACCATTCTCAATAGGGAAAAATTGAAAGCCTTCCCCTTAAGATCAGGGACAAAACAAGGCTGCCCACTCTCACCACTTCTATTCAATATAGTACTGGAAGTACTTGCCATAGCAATCAGGGAAGAAAAAAGACATTAAGGGCATCCGGATAGGAAAGAAAGAAGCCAAGCTGTCACTATTTGCAGATGACATGATATTATACCTGGAAAACCCTAAACTCTACCAAGAAGCTACTAGGAATAATAGATCCCTATAGTAGAGTGGCAGGGTACAAAATCAATACCCAAAAGTCAATGGCCAACCTATATTCAAATGACGAAAGAGAAGAGCAACTATCCCATTCACAGTTGTGCCACAGAAGATCAAATACCTAGGAATCAGTTTGACAAAGAACGTAAAGGATCTCTACAAAGAAAACTACAAAACATTACTTCAGGAAATAAAAGAAGACCTGAGGAAATGGAGACACATTTTTCTGCTCATGGATTGGAAGAATTAACATTATCAAAATTGTAATATTCCCTAGAGCTTTATACATATTCAATGTGGTCTCTATAAAGACACTGATGATGTTATTCAAAGAAATTGACCAGACACTCCTGAAATTTGTATGGAATAATAAACCCCCATGAATAGCTAAAGCAATCCTTGGGGAAAAGATGGGAGGTATCACTTTCCCCAACCTTAAACTCTACTACAAAGCAGTCGTAATTAAGACAGTGTGGTATTGGTATAGAGACAGACCCATAGATCTATGGAATAGAACTGAATATCCTGAAACATACTCTCAAATATACAACCACTTAATCTTCGATAAAGGAGCAAAAAATATTAAGTGGAGCAAAGAAAGCCTCTTCAACAAATGGTGCTCCGAAAACTGGGCAGCTATGTGTAAAAATATGAACTTAGACCTCCTTCTAATGCCATGCACAAAAATCAGATCAAAATAATTATAGATCTCAACGTAAGACATGAATCTATAAGGTACATCGAAGATAACATAGGAGAAACGCTCTATGACATGGAAACTAAAAGCTTCAAAGACAAAACACCACTGACATGCAAATAGAAGCAAAGATAAACAAATGGGATTATATAAAACTGAAAAGCTTCTGTACCTCAAAGAAACTTGTCTTTGACCAAGATACAAAGACAATCCACAGAGTGGGAAAGGATATTCACCCAATACCCATCTGAGAAGGGGTTAATATCCAGAATATATCAGGCACTGGTAGCACTTTACAAGAAAAAAAAAGCCAACCCCACCAAAAAATGTGGGGAAGAAATAAACAGAAATTCCAAAAAAGAAGAAATTCGAATGGTCAAGAGGCATATGAAAAGTGCTCTTCATCTATAATCATCAGGGAGATGCAAATAAAAACAACAATGAGGTATCATCTCACACCACAGAGACTGGCACACATCCAAAACAGCAAGAACAGGTACTGGCGTGGATGCGGAGGGAAAAGGGACTTTCATCCACTGTTGGTCGGAGTTTCGACTAGTCCAGCCCTTTTGGAAAACAATATGGACATTCCTCTGAAAACTAGATTTTGAGCTCCCATTTGATCCAGCAATACCGCTCCTGGGAATATACCCTGGAGACCCAAAAACACATAGCAGAAACACTATCTGTACTTCTTTATTCATCACAGTGCTATTCACGATAGCAAGAATCTGGAAACAACCCTAAGTGCCTGAGAACAGAGGACTATCTAAAATAACTGTGTTACATCTACACAATGGAATACTATGCAGCTGTCATAAAAGACAAAATTATGAAATTTACCTGCAAATGGATGGACGTGGAGACTATCATGCCAAGTGAAATTAGTCCAAAGGAAAAGGACAGATATAAAATGACTGCATTCATTAATGGGATATAAATATATACCAGTGTTTTACTAAATGTGGGAAATAGTAATGTCAGACTAGAACTCACCATTGAATATACACAAAGAGACTTATATGATAAACCCTAAATGTCTGCAGGACTGGCCGCAATGTGTAAAAAGAAGAGAGAGATATGCAGAAACAGAGAGAGAGAGAGAGGAAAAGGGGGTACCTGCTACTGAGGCAGCCTGGGGGTTGGCGGGAGGGGGTGTGGGTACATTGGTGGTGGGAATGGGGCACTGGTGGAGGGATAGGTGCTGGAATACTGTGTTACCAAGAACCAATTCCGAACACTTTTGTAATTTTATGTCTCATGGTGGCATAATAAAAAAAATTTTTTTAATGTGGCCATAGAAATAAAAGACACTTTAACACAGGGAAGATATGTGAGACACAACAGACCCATGAAAAGAGACAAACTCATCATTGTTCATCAGGGAAACACAAATTAAAGCTACAGAAAGACAACATCGCATACTCACTAAAATGATTAAAACTAAAAATGTTAACAATTACCAGTACTGCAGATGATGTAAATATACATTATATATTAATAGTCATTAAAATATAATTAAATGTATTTTAATACATTTTATGTAGATGTATGATTTCTATTAAAATTCATCATCAAAAGTAAAATCTTGGACAGCCATTTCACTAGATTTCGAAATTGCTTCACCCACTTCCACCTTTTGTGGAAAGTAACACTATTTTTCATCATCCTTGCTTTATTTCATCACTGAATAATCCCCCTGTGTAGTTGAAGCTCTAGGTCCTACACTGAGAGTCAAATCTGCAATAGTTATCTGAGCTATTCTGGAAATGCCAGTTTGGTTTTTAGTGCAACTTCCCAGGTTAAAAATATTAAAAGTGCCTTTTAGTGTATCTCAGTGAATCAGTGAATTTCTTACATCTAAACAGTCCGTGTCCCCTGGGGCACCTGAGGCCCTACTCTTTTCGAGCAAGCTACTACTATGTGCAGCCACACTTGCGGAAGTACACTGTCCAGATTGCCCTTCAAGAGATAACTGCTCTTAGGAAAGCAGTTGGCAGACAGCCTCTCTCTATAACTCCATAGGATCTCCTGGTAGGATCTACTTGACATGCCAAGCTCAGTCTACCCTCAAGATACTCCCAGCAATAATTGTAGATTAAGGGTATGAAAGTTAACATGATGACTAACAGAATGCCTTTAGCTGGCAGTCTTTTCTTTACTGCTTTGATTGATCTAGTTTTCAAACTTCCCTGCGCCTGGTTTGTCCTAAACAACTCTCCTTCTTTCCCTCCCTCCCTCCGTTCTCCCCTCCCCCACTCCTTCCCTTTTCCTTTACCAGGTGTCAGAACTCTATTTTGATTTGAGACTTTTTCCATATTTATTTACTTCCTCTCTCATCATTCTTCATAGCGTCCCCTGTGAAAAATGATAGGGAGAGGAAGTAGGAAAGTAAGTAAAAAAATATATTTTACATAAATTTATTTATACATGAGTAATTTATAAAAATATATTCTATTAATATATTATATATAAATAAATTTCATATATCTCTTATTCTCCTTGTTGTCCACATTCAAGAGGACTCAGTGATACACTGGTATAGCTGCCAAGATTCATCAACAAACAATTTTATACTTTGCACATTAGGAAACACACTTTCTTGAATTCCCACGGATGCTCATAGTCCTCCCTCTTCTCCATGTCAGCATACCTCACATTAGAGAAGAGAAAGATTGTTAAGTGAATCAGTCTTGCTAGGGAACCTACCTTTTCTTTACTCTTGATTGTCAGAAAAATAGGTGTTATTTAAACTGTGAATACGTTTGTCTTAGAACATGAATAGAATATGAATGTGAAGTATTTATACTTGTGAACCCTTTTGTACAGGTATCAGTCAAATTCTCAATTGCAAATAACCAATCCTCCTTATCTCACATAGAAAAGAAAAGAAATGTGAACAATCAAGTTCAAGAAATTGCCAACAAAGCTGAAAATTAGATTTGAAGACCCTGCAGTCAGAAATAGCTTCAAGGTACACTCCGAGGTCATTCTCATTGCTGTAGCAAAAGAGGTCAGAGAAAGGGAGGCAGGGTGAGATTAGGGGAAAATGGCCCCAGGGGAAAATTCATAGGAATAAACCCAGGATATGCACCCAAGCTATACAAAAACCATCCTTTCAAATACTCCGCTTTTCCCCAGTTTCAATCCATTGTGCACATCTCAAACCCAATCCGCCTCTAGTACTAGTAAAGAGAATACAGAAGGAACAAGTTTCTACTTTTCCTGGATTCTGCTTAAGGATGTCCGTGTCCAACTTCCCTACTCTTCCCTTCCTTTTCTCCAATATAGTTTCTACTGAATTTGGCCATCTTGTCTTCAGTCTTCTGCTTTTCAATCTCCACTGTCTGTGGAGAAGCTGAGCAAGCTTTTAGCCACATCATAAACCAAAACTAAGAAAGTAACACTCTATCATTGGGCACAGACAAGAGAGTTGGCAGTGCTAACACCACTGACTGGACGTTTGACTTTTGTTGTGGGGACAGACCTCACTGGAGCTTCTGGACATTTATGTAGGAAGCCTAGTTCTGCCCTCTATTACCTCTACACTTTATACAATGGACAGGTGTTGAACTTGTAATTTTCTTGATGGATTCTAAATTCATACACCAAATTTTTATCATAAGGAGATGAACACTATCACTGAAGGTGGAGAGAACCCAAACTAATAAAAAAGAACCTCTTAATCATTTGGGAAATGAAAGCAACCCAAAAGTCTTCCAAGTCATTAGTGGATAAAGCAATAATGCTCCATTCATGCCAAGTAGTTCTCACCAATAAAAGGGAACAAGGGACTGATGCATGCAATAAAACGGATAAAGCTTAAGTGCTAATTATGCTAAGTAAAAGGAGGCAGACTCAAAAGGCTACATACTAAACAATGCTATTTATGTACTATTCTAGACAAGTTAAAATTATAAGGACAAAAAAAATCCTAAGAATGGTTTTCAAGGGACTACACATTGGAGGGAGATTGAGGACAGAGAAACTAAGGGGATTCTGGAGGGTGATGTACATAATGTCTAGCTCATATGGCAGTAACACAACTGTGTGTGTGTGTGAAAACTCCACACTATAACTACATGAAAAATAGTGGACAGTTAGAAGTTTTATATATATGTAAATTATAACTCAAGCAGTCTGACTTCAAGTAAAAATCAGGTACTCTTCTAAATTGGGAACTACTAAAAGGACAGTTGCTATATGTGGGCCTTGACTGAATCCTGGCTGGGTTGGGGCGGGAAACAGCTACCAGGAGCATTTGGGTGATAATTTGGAAAACTTGAGTTTGAACTCTGGAGGTAATTGAATACCTTACTTAACCCATCTGTTTCCCTCTGGTGGTTCCATAGAAACAGGCCCCACTCCAGAGAGGTACATGCCTGGACAGAGATCATCTGTGATGTTTGCAACCATCTTTTTGATACTTTAGCAAAAATAGAGTGCAGGTGTAGATACAGAAATGAAGGGGGAATTAGGGTTTTTCTTGGGAGTTGAAGAAATTTCAAATTAAAAATACCTTGTTTTAGTCAAACCTGTCCCCTCATGTCTCCCAACTCATCTTTACAAGCCCATCCCAACCTCTCCCCACAATTTCCATTTCAGAAGGACTTTTTTTTTTTTTGCAGTTTGTTGTTTGCTAATCTCAGCTCATGCCTTTTGGCTGCTGGAAAGCTTTCTTTTTTAAGGCTGCTGATCTCTGCCATCGCCCTTCTGTTTCTTCCTGAACCAAAGTCGGACAAGAACAGCTTTGCTATTTTTAAATAGAATTCAAGTTGGGCCCCCTGGGAGTTTATGTAACATGCAGAGGACAGAGAGAACCACTTTCTCCCCAAGCCACCTCTGCCACCTGGGGCCTGGCTAGGAAGGCCAGGAAGGATAAAGTCAGTGAGGAGCCCTTTCTCTGCACAGAACTGGAGTCCGCCAGCCCCACTGGGAAGCCATCAAAGCCACACCTGAAGCCCGCTGTCCTCTGTGCATAGGAGTTGATCCCCACTATCCGATTTCTCAGGGAGTCGTGGACTCAGGCTGGAGCAAGGAATTGCTCTTTGCAGGAAAAAGAAAGTCCTAGACTTTACTTAGGCCTTCCAGGTCCTTGCTTTTTCACAGAAAAGAATTTCAGGAATAGACCAGCAGTGAAGTTAAAACAAATTTTTATTTGGAGGCTTTCAGAGTAAGAGGAGGAGAGGAATGGGAAGAGTGAAAGGGGGGGAAGAGGGAGAAAGACACACACACACACACACACACACACACAGAGAGAGACAAGCTCCAGAGAGAATGCAGACATCTCCATAGGCAGAGAGAGCTCCAGACAGGTCTCAAGAAGGAAGATGTGAGGGACACATGCTTGGAAACCACATGTGCTGGGCCAAGCGGGCACAAGCAGCACAGGTCAGGCAGCATATGTGTGGCTTCCTTTGTGCACATTGGCTTTTATAGGTGTCTCCCAGGCTGTCCCACTCCGGACTTTCTACCTAGAGAAGAGTCCATTGCTAGGGTGGTTGCCAAGGGGTAGAGTTAGGGAATTGGTTATTTTTTTTTTGAGTATGTGTGTGAAAATTTTTTTGCAGCCTCGGGCTATTACTTCCGAGAATTCCATTGTTATGGGGCCCTTTCCTATCTACCTGCCCACATAAGAATCTATACTAAGTATCTGATACAGCAAATGGTTATCTCCATCTCTCTGAGACTATCCACCCCCTCTTTCAAAAGCTTCTATGTAGTCTTCCCTTTTCAACTAAAAACCAATGTCTGCGCCTTTAGCTCACAGTCTTAGCTACAGAGCTAGCCAAGTCACAAGGGACTTTGCTCTAGCATCTCAAAAATATTCTACCCTTAGGTTGCCCTCATCCATGGCTCCCTCTAACCTACATTTAAGCTGTGAATTTCTCTCCTCTCTCCTTTTCTTACCAGTCTCACAGATGTACCCAGTGTGACTCCTTCACATCAGCTTGTCTGCAGAAATGATGAGGGTGAAGATGTACCTCTTGGTCGGAAGATTTAAGAGGCCCCGGGAGATGCTGCAGCCAAATGTGGGCACAGGTATCTGGGTCATCCTAAGACAGGGGGTCAGCAATCCTTGTCTATAAAAGAATGAGAGCGTATGTTTCAGATATTGTTGGTCTTTCACATTTAATTGTTTAAAATCCTTCACAGTTCTCAAGCCACATTTGGTAGTTTTTCAACTTCTGAGAAAACCCTCTAGGTGAACTCTTGGTTCAGAAATTGCCTTCCACAGTTTTTCTCTTTTGTTAACATGTACACTATTGATGAGGAAGACTGTTTTAATTTTGGGGGGAGGTTTTTTTTTTTTTTTTTTTTTTTTGGCTTTCTGGGTTACTCCTTGCTCTTCACTCAGAAATTACTCCTGGTGTTGCTCAGGGAACCATATGGAATGCTGGGGACCAAATCCAGGTCAGCCACATGCAAGGCAAACACCCTACCCGCTGTGCTATCATTCCGGCCCTGATGAGGAAAGTTTGACCTCAAGAATTTGACCTACTTGGAAGAATACACATGATAACTTTTAAGTATCTGTATTGCAAGCCATAATGCCCAAAAGGTGGGGGAGGGGAGGGAGGGGAGAGAGAGAGAGAGAGAGAGAGAGAGAGAGAGAGAGAGGTGTGCCTGCAAGCTTGAGGGGGTGGGCAAGAAATTTCCCTTCAAACTCTGTATGCACATTACGATATAAATATGAGATACCTTAAAGTGAAACACCACATTTTGCATTTAACCCATTTCCCACGACTTACAGATGCCTGAGTTCTCTAATTTGGCGTATGCTGCAGTTTCCCTTCCTAAGTCATTTGCCTCATGCACTTTTGCTCTGCACCTCGGGGATGGATTGCTTGTCTCATAACTCTTTTATTTCCAGAGTGTTTCCTTGGGATCTTTCCTTCTTGCCCATGAAACTTGTGCCTGTTCAAGTCTTGTCCCACTGACTCCTCTAGAGGAAATCAAAACTCTCAACGCTTCACCCCTGTCTCAAGAACCTTCAGTGGGTGAAGAGGAAGATGAATCCTCAGGAGAGGAGATCCTCCTAAGAGTAATAAACAGCATAGCCTGTCTGGAAGGAAGCTGGAGGTGTTTTTTTTTTTTTTTTTTTTTTTTGCTTTTTTGGGTCACAACTGGCAATGCTCAGGAGTTACTCCTGGCTCTGCACTCAGGAATTACTCCTGGCGGTGCTCAGGGGACCATAAAGAATACCGGGATCGAACCCGGGCTGGCACAGGCCGGCCGCGTGTAAGGCAAACGCCCTACCCGCTGGGCAATCACTCCGGCCCCATGGAGGTTTTCATTTTGATCCCTAAATTATCTTCTATCTACACTTTGAGTCAATTTTATTTAATAAAATTTTGATTATTATGCATGCAATATTTTAAAGCCTTACTCATGAACATATTTCTATAGAACAGTCTTTTCTCCTTTTTGGTTTTGGACCACACCTGTTGGTACTCAGGGTTTACTCCTGGTTCTGGGGTCACTCCCGGCAGGATTCGGGGACCATATGAAAAGTCAGGGATGGAACTCAGGGCATCGACAGGCAAGGCAAGTGTTCTGCCCACTGTACTATCTCTCCGGCCCCTGGAGTAGTCTTCCACACCACTGTCTTCCATGGCTATCTAATATTCAATACATGATTGCACGTGTTTATCCATTCTCCCATTGTTCAGTGTTTAGGAAGATTATATCTTTTCATTTTAGTTTTTGAGTTTGGGGCCTCACCTAGCATGTTTAGACATTACTTCTGGTTCTGCGTTCAGGAATTTATCCTGAGGGATTCAAGAGACCATAAGGAATACCAAGGTTCAAACCCAGGTGGGCCTTGAGCAAGACAAATGTTCTATTATCTGGTTCCTACCTTTTCAGGTTTGTTTTCAGTCCTGCAATCCACTTGACACCATAACCATTACAAATAATAGACCACTGCACTAACATTTAATAGTGCTTTCTTTCTCGTCCATAGAATACATCCTACTGAGAGTTAAAGAATACAATTCAAAAGTCAATTAAAATTTCTCTGTGTACTTATGTTTTAAACTTGAAATAAAATTAAGTGTTTTGTTTCTGTTTGCTTCCATTGTAAGGCCGGCTATTTTTCCTGTCGTAAATTAACTTATGTTTGGAAATGCAAAACATTGTCCTAATTCAATAATCAAAATGACATAAAACTGAGTAGTAAGTCTTCTCCTAGCCTTATTCTTTACACCTTATCCCCACCTTTATAAGTACTGTTTTCACTGTTTTGCATGTAGTTTTCCATGTCTTCTTTCTGGGTTTCTTGTTCTCAATCATATAAATGCACTATAATCAGTTGTTTAGATATGTATAAAATAACTACGTATGCATAGTTATTTTAAAGCAGTTAAATACAAGTTTAAAAATTATATATATCTGCACAAATCACACCAGTATAGTTTGATTAATTTTCGGGTCTGCATGATCAATAACCAATGCATTTCCACATGGTACAAGAAAACAAGACTATTCATGAAAGTCTCAATTGCAGGAGTAGGCTTTGGGGTCTGTCCCTCAATATCTAACTATAGGAGACTGCAGGATAAATTTCACTATATTCACCTGAAGAAGTACACAGAACTTTAAAAGAGCATGTGGACAATCACTATGGTCATCTGTTTTTAAGGAAGGATATAGAACTGTTTATCGCACTTTGTGAAAAAAGAACAAAGTAGAAACCAGTGTTTAATGAATGCAGGTTTTTGTGTGCTAGTAAAACAAAAAAATATATCTGTAGTTGATCCATTTATAAATGTGGGCATATTTGTCAGTATTTCTTGAGGACCTTTTATTTCATACACTGTGCTTGACACTGAGCAGATACAAAATTATTCTAATTCTTTAGAGTATTAGAGCTAAAATAATTAGAACATAAAATAACATAAAATAATTCCATTTATATTTCTTGAGTGACTTGTTTTCCTGTTAAGTGATTTCTGCATCTAATAGTATCTAAATTTATTAATAAAGTAATATTTTTGTATCATATGGCATGTATACAAATATTATATGCAATCAGATATACCATCATATAATATTAACTTCTTTAAGTAAAAGAAATATATTTAATTGAAGTACTCAGTTCCTTGCCCCAACTGCTCTTCCCTAATCATCCACAGTAAGGGGAACTGTCACAAGAGTACCCACAAAAGATAGCTCAACTTCTGCAATGTTAAGCTAGCCAAAAAGTACCTTGGAAGCATTAGTTGGCTTCCTAATAACTTGTCTTATATAGTGCTAAACCCATTAGGATCTTTCTCCACTGACCAATGCCACTTTTCTTTCAGCTCTTTTTTCCTTTTCTTTTTTTTTTCCAGTGGGAGGGGGTGGAGGTATGTTGGGGGTGGAACCTGGCTCTGTGTGTAGGGATCACTCTTAGCAGTGGGCAGTATGTGCAGTGCTGGAAATCAAATCTGGGTCATCTGAATTTGCAGGCAACTGCCCACCTGCGGTGTTACCTCTCATGTCTCTTTTAACCTGTAAACACAGTGTTCACTTCGACTTTGCTCATACAGTGAAACATGAACATTTAAAGGCCTACACATGCTTCATTTCCACGCAATGGGGAGAAATGATTTCCATGTGCCAGTGGGAAGTTGCTCCCACATACCCAGAGAAACATGCCTCTCACTGCCTTATTAAGTCAGGAAAATAAAAGCCTAGTTAAATTATTGAGGTTCCTCATTCATCAACCAAGATGGTTTAGTGTTTCCCTACTAAATATGTTTCATTTTTAGGTTATGTTGACAATGTTCCTGATCTATTTTTACACTATTATAATGCCTAGTCTACTATTCTATTGAACTCATTTTTAGAAAACATGATATCCATCAATGTCTCTAAAGAAACCTGTGCTTCCATACTAAATCATCTGTCAAGAGTGATGCCTGCCTTTAAAAATAATATGAAAAATATCATCTTGCTTTCTTTAAAGAGTGAAAGTAAAGAGCACAAGCACCTCTTTTCAATGAGGTGTTCCCTGCTCCCACTCAGAAATAGATCAATTATATTTTGTTCAATAAATGGTCAAGTGAGGAATGTCCAACAGGACTGAGTGTAAGCTCTTTCCCACGAGTGCCATGCATAGTGCAGTAAAGCTGACTAGACTGACAGATATGCAGCCAGACCGTCCTCATCACTATTACAGAGCTATAATCTTATTATAGTGTTTAGCTCATCACTATTACAGAGCTGACGATTCGCAGTTCTTCTAAATCATGCCCTAATAAGATTCTAATATGAACCTTCTGGCAATGACAGCTCCCTGGTTTTCTGGTTTTTTCCTTTCAGATATTTATCCAGCTTACTCACTTGATTTTTTGTCACCTAGATATCTTCACAGGGTTTGGTTTCACATAGCTTTGGAATATTTGCTCAAAGAAACAGGTGCAGTGTATTTGATAATACAGATGAACTTGTATCATTTCCCGAGGCAGATTTCCTTTCTCGGTGATAGATTTCTTTACTCACAGCATCATGAACACATGTCCATTCTGAAGTAACATTTCAATCCCAGAAAACTGATTGGAGAATAAGTTGGTACAATGCTAATGTATGTTCAAACCCACTAGTTTGAACTCATTAGTTGTCACAGAAACAAACAAACAAAAACATTATTTCTAGTCACATAAGGCAGTGGTGTGGCAATGCCTGCCGAAGCCACACACTGGCATAGTGAAGGCAGAGCCTCTGGTGGAAGAATCAGAGAACTTCTATTATTCTATGCCATATTCCTTATGATCATAGTTAAATAAAACACTGTGATTCTAAATAAAATTCACACTACCAGAATAATTGATGATATGAGGAAATGTTCATGGCATTATATTAAGAAAAGAAATCACTGTACAAAACTGTTTACAATATAACCGAAATAATTTTTAAGACAGAAATATAGGGTATATTTGAATGGTTGACTACATGGCAAGTGAAGATTCCATGATGTAAATAGGATTAAAAAGTTAATTCTATCATTTAGGACAAAGCCAAAAATCCTTTGTAAGATCTCCCAAAAGGTAACATATTGTCACCTCAACTCCAGGACTCTTCTGTGTTCTGTATTGTATTAACCCAGAATTTAAGTGTTTTATGGTTTTGGAAGCACAACTGGCAGTGTTTGGGGTTTATTCTTGACTCTGTGCTCATGAGAACTCCTGGCAGGAATCAAAGGATCATATGGGATGCCAGGGATCGAATCTTGGCCTATCATGTGCAAGGCAAGCAGGCAGCCTACCATACTATCTTCCAGCCCCAGAATTTAAGGTTTTAGCTCAGTTCCTTCCTTAATTTCCATCAAGAGAAAAAAATATATATAAGAAGCATTCAGAAGTAAAATAAAGCACTTAGAAAGAAGCTGAAGTCGAAGTTTGAAGATGGCGCCGAGACTTAAGACAAAAAGGACTAGAGAGAAGAGAATCTTCCAAACGCTACCTCGAAGTTGCTGTTTGTAAGTGTCCTGAGTGAGAAATATTTGGAACCTCTAAAATAAATTCATTTTGGGTGGGTGAGGGATGGTGAGGTGAGGAAGATGTAGTTAGGGTGGGTGCATGCTACCGACTGGAATCAATTCCAGCACTACTGGCTTACCTGAGCATCCCCAACTGCAACTCTGGGTGCAGCGCCCAACACTGCCAGAGTGACCTAGAAGCCCCAACACCCCAACCACACACACCTTGCACACACACACACACCTTGCACACACACTCCTTGCACACACACACACACACACACACACACACACACCTAAGTCCAAGCATCAACATATCCTCATGTCCTCACACTGAAGCAGTTATAGTCGACAGGTTTTCCACTAAAGTCCCCAGACCTCCAGAGAACTCCTGAGCACTGTGGGGAACCCTCACCCACCACAGAAAAGTATCCATGGGCTCTTTGCATGCCTGATTATTCAGTCTCATAATGTTCAGGCATATCTTTCTTCGTCCTCTTCTTTCAGAACAAACAAAATTAACTATATGATTTTTCAATCTAAGTCAGTTTAAACTTTCTCCTGTAGCCAAGATTCTGGACAGAACTGCTCTCTGTGCCTTGCCTTCTAACAGAGGCTACTAATCCAAGTATTTCCCCAAAGATAGTTTCTATTCTAATGCTGGTAGTTAATAAAATTGGTGGGGTTTTTTTTTTGGTTTATTGCTTTTTTGGGTCACACCCGGCAATGCTCAGGGGTTTCTCCTGGCTCTGCACTCAGGAATTACTCCTGGTGGTGCCTGGGAAACCATATGAGATGCGGAGGATCGAACCCGGCCAGCACAGGCCGGCCGTGTGTAAGGCAAATGCCCTACTCTCTGTGCTATAACTCTGGCCCCAATAAAATTGGTGTTTCTTAACTCTGGTTACTCATTGGAATGTCTGAAAGAATTTTCTTACTTTTTTTTAACCCTCTGGAATTTCTAAGAATAAAATTTTGGCATAAATTTATTTTTAATATCTATGTGATTCTAGTGTGCAATGGAGTTGAAATTATCCTACTGAAATAATGGCATTCACATTGCTTTGTATATACTATTTGTTTTTTATTCTGATGGTCCAAGTATTTTCACAGATTAATCTGTTTGTTGAGAGTATTTGTTTTGGGTGACATGCTCTGTGGAGCTCAGGGGCTACTCTCAGTTAAGTGCCTGGGGTTTTCCCTTGGCTGTACTCAGGGGGCAAGCATGCAAAACACATACTCTACCCATAGAGTTATTTATTCAGCTCTACAGCTTAATATTTTTTAAATTAGGATCTATCTAATAATTCTTATCAAAAAGAATTTAAGTTGCTTAACAGATTAAATTTTGACATACTATTTTTTGCAATGCATATGGAAATGGTGCCCAATCTCTTCAAATATATCAATCTTTAAAACTGGGAAAGTTTGTATGACTTATTCATGCATTACGAAGGACTACAATGGGAAAATTTATGAGTAAAAAGCTTCTGGCTGAATTTCAAGAGAAACTTGTGATGTGTAATTCAATAAAGAAAATACTATGAGTTTAACCAAATAGAAAATGCAGATAAGGTCCCATTACTTTTTTAATATACTTTGAAATTAGACTACAGATAAAGATGTCAAAAAAGTCAAGATTTGAAGCACACAAATGGGAAGTCACACTTAATAGAGATGATCTGTACAACCATGGATGGCCAAAGTGATTTAGAATTTTAGATGTACAATGAAAAGGAAACCTAGTCTCAAATTTTGGAAGAAAATGCGCACTAACTATCCATTTTTTCAGTACAAGATATACTTGTCATTTTGCTTGCTTTTGGTGATATATAATACGAAATACATAGTATAACAATCGTACTATAGGATTAGTTTTAATATATAGGTTATAAAATCATATAAAAACAACAGAAATAAAAGGAATCAAAATGTTAGTAATTATGGCTAAGGCATAAATTTACAAATAACTTTAATTTTCTTAACTTCTCAATTTTCAAATTAAGTAAATCTGTAATAAAAAAAAAGCAAAGAAATGTCTATTTAAAAGCAAATATGTGGGAGGGTTTGGAAACCCTGGGAGGGAACAGATCTCAGCACAGGCCATTATTTGCCAAGTACTCCTGAAAAGCAAGCTGCTAAGAATGAGTACTGTACATTTTTTCACCACTCCACAACTCATAGTAAATGTACAAAAATATTCTAAGAAACTTCCGAGCAATATAAGCAACATAGAAGAGAAAGCCTCCTGTTTAGAACAAGGTGCCCATAAAGCGCCTAGGCAAGAGAGGACATCTATATTTCTTAGAGGTAGAACTTTAGTAGGGGGCATCACTTCCAGACTACCAAAGCATCATGGGGAAACAACTCAAACCCTCATCTTAAGAAATGGAGGAAGAAAAGAGTCCTGGAGCCTCAACAAGGCAGACCCACATATATAATCTTTCTGACAAAGAATTCAGATATGAAATGGTAAGGATGTTTAATGAGCACAAAGAAACAGTGGAATCCAATAAAATACAGGAGGATATGAAAGGAGTGGAATGGTTAACCAATAAAATACAGGAGGAAATAAGAGTAGAAATAAGAATATTGCAAACATAAGTGCCATTAATAAAAAAAATTCAGTAGATAAAATTAAAAACCCAATGGGTGCCCTCAACAGTACAATAACACCAGCCAAAGACAGAATCAGTGAGCTCAAAGAAAAACTGCAGAAAGCACTCAGACAAATACAGAAGATGGAAAGACTTCAAAATATCTCAGCAATAGGCAAGAGAACATTGGGATGAATTTTTTAGAGGAACAACGTAAGAATCATCAGAGTCCCAGAAGGACAGGGATGCAACCATAACAATGTAGGTACAGTTAAAGACATCATTGCTGAAAAGTTCACAGAGCTGAAGGATGCAAGAATCCAGATCTAAGAAGACCAAAGGGTACCAGCTAAAATAGATCCTAAAAAGAGACTCCAAGACATATCCTAACCAGAATGAAGAATGCCAAACTTAGATATGCAATACTGCAAGTAGCAAGATCAAAGAAAGAAATTTCATTCAAAGGAGCATCCCTTAGCTATATAGCAGATTTATCAGATGAAACACTCTGAGCCCAAAGAGAGTGGTGGTATATAGTGGAAAAAAACTAAATGAAATGAAGCCTCACCAAGAATACTTTATCCAGCTAGGCTCTTATTCAGATTTTAAGGAAAAGTACACAACTTCTGGATAACCAAAAACTCAGGAACTTCATAAACTCAAAAGTGACTTTAAAAGGACTTACTATAAGATAAGACAAACTCCAAACCACAAGCTTCTACAGAAATGGCACAAAACCTCATGAACATAATCTCTCTCAATGTTAATGGTCAAAATGTACTAGTTAAGAGACACAAAGTGGCAAAAATGGATTAAAAAGCTGAATCCAACATTCTGCTGCCTACAAGAAACACATTTGAACAGTCTGAGCAAACATAGTCTCAAAGCCAAAGGCTGGAAAGCAATTCTTCACACAAACAACTACTCCAAAAAGTCCAGACTGGCCATATTAGTATCTGATAACATAGATTTCAGGCTGAAAAAGGGTAGAAGGGACAGTGAAGACCATTCCTTTATAATCAAGGGAGACGTATATCAGGAAGAAATTACACTCCTAAACATAAACACCCAAACAGGGACCAGCAAAATACTTAAAATAACTACTAATAGACTTCAAGAAGGGTATTGATAGCAACACAATTGTAATTGGAGACTTCAACCTCTCGATAGACTGAAACAAGATTGAGACTCAAAGAAATACTGATCCTGAAGGAAGAAATGGAAGAGAGGGCTATTAGATATCTATTGGGCTTTTCATTCCCCAAAAGTCAATTATATATTTTTCTTCAGTGTACATGGAACATTCATTAAGATAGCCTACATGCTAGGTCTATCTTGATGAATAAAATATACTTCAATAAAATCAAGACAGAAATTGTGTCAACTATTCTTTCAGAAGGAACTTTCTTCAATATAGTCAAAACCATCTACCACAAGCCCACAGCAAGCATTATTCTCAATGGGGGAAAAATTAAAAGCCTTACCCCTAAGATCAGGGACAAGATTAGGTTGACTACTCTCACCACTTCTATTCAATACAGTACTGGAAGTACCAGCCATAGCAATTAGGGAAGGAAAAAAAATAAGGGCATGCAGATAGGAAAAGAAGTCAAACTAGCACTATTTGCAGATGACATGATACTAAGAGAACCCTAATGTCTCTACCAAAAGGCTCCTAGAAACAGTAGACTTGTATCATAGAGTGGCAAACTACAATATGACTACCCAAAAGTCCATGACTTTCCTCTGTGCAAATAAAGAGAAGAAAGTGATATTAACAAAAAAAAAAGTTCACAACTATGCCTCAGGGAATCAAGTACCTTGGAACCTGCTTAGCTAAGAACGTAAAGGACCTGGACAAAGAAAACTACAAAACTCTACTTCAAGAAATAAAAGAGGACATGAGGAAATGGAAACACATCCCCTGCTCATGGATTGGAAGGATCAACATAGTCAAAATGACAACACTACCCAAAGCATTATACAGATTCTATGCAATTCCTATAATGATACCCATGACACTTTTAAAAGAAATTGACCAAACACTCCTGAAATTCATCACTTAATCGATCACTTGACTTCCCACAGGTCATCGACTACTTGAGCGGGCACCAGTAACATCTCAATATGTCCTGTCACATATGAGATAGCCCAAGGGCACCTGCCCACTCCAGGAACATAAAGAGCCTCAAACCATTCCATCAAGTCATGGGAATAAGGTCTATAATTGTTACTGGTATTTGACATGTCATATACCACACGGGTAGCTTGCCAGGCTTTGCCGTGCGGGTGGGATAATCTTCTAGTCCCCTCAAAACTTGAGCATTTATTGATGAACTGCACGGCTGAGCCAGGCTGCAATCAGCTCTTCTGCTGGGTGGAGCTCTGATGAAAGGGGAGTCCGGATGTGGAAAATGGCGGCCCTCATGGTGTGGGGGTTCCTCGGCTCTTACGAGGCTCTGCTGGGGTGGCGGGCTATATATACAAATATTGAATATTGCCCACATGAAACTAATATAGTGTTATAAATCAATAACAGCTCAAAGAAAACCAAATTATTTTATTTTATTTATTTTATTTCTTTCTTTTTTGGGTCACACCCAGAGCTCAGGAGTTACTCCTGGCTCTTCGCTCAGGATTTACTCCTAGTTGGTAGTTAAAGCAACCCTTAAAAAAAAAAAGAAGATGGAAGGCATTACCTTCCTCAACTTCAAACTGTACTACAAAACAGTGGTAATTAAAACAGAATGATATTAGAATAAAAACAGACCTATGGAATAGAGTTTAATATCCAGACACACACTCTCAAATACATGAAGTCTTTGATATTAGATATGGACAAATTTAATCCTTGATAAAGGAGCAAAATGTGTTAAGTGGAGTAAGAAAAGCCTCTTTAACAAGTGGTTCTGGGGAAACTGGGTAGCTACATGTAAAAATAATAAACTCAGACCTCTTTTTTAACACCATGCACAAAAGTCAGATAAAAATAGACTGAAGATCTCAATATTAGACCTGAATTCATACGGTTATTGATGAAAGCATAGGCAAAATTCTCCATGACATTGAAGCTAAAGGCATCTTCAAAGATGAAACACCACTGACAAAGTGGAAGCAAAAATAAACAAATGGGGCTATAGGAAACTAAGAAGCTTCTGCATCTGAAAAGAAACAGTGACCAAGATACAAAGACAGCCCACTGATTGGGAAAGGATATTTACCCAATACCCATCTGACGAGGGGTTAATTTCCAAGCACTGGTAGAACTTCACAAGAAAAACTATCCAACTCTATCAAAAAATGGTGATAATAAATGCACAGAAAATTCCTCAAAGAATGTTGCAGGACTCCTCTAAGAGCCCCTTTTTCTACCCTGTGGAGATTTTTCCAGGCAGATCTTGCTCAAAACATTAGCATATAAAAAGACATTGGGTGAGGTGCTGGGAGAAGTTACCTGAAGGCATTTGACCCTGCCCAGAGAAGTTTACATTTGGCTTGCAGCTCCTCCCAGCTCTGCTGGGAGGCTTTGAATTTTCATCCCCAGATAGCCCAGCCCAGAATGGGCTGGGCTGGGGAGTTTGGTGGATTTGGAGCTATAAAATAAGCTGCAAGAAAGAAGCTCAGCTCTCTTTTTTTCTCTTTTTTGCCTTTTCAGTTTCCCTTTGTTTTGCTTCTCCATCCTCTCCATTCTCTGTTGGGCCTCAATGCATGGTGGCAGCCATCTTAGCCTGCACCTGGCTGGGGCCTAGCTGGGAACGCAGAGTCCGGAGGCTTTCCCTGCTCTTGAATTGTATATTGGAACCTGTAATAGTAAAGCCCTTTTTAAAACGGCATCGGATTCCTGAGTTTTCATCCATTCCTCTCCGGCTTCGGAGGTAGAAGGGAACTCACTTCCTGGCACTGTTGGGGACCCCGGCGGAGCTCCTCGACAAAAGAAGAAATTCAAATGGCCAAAAGACACATATAAAAATGTTCTTCACTAATTATCAGAGAGATGCCAATCAAAACAATAATGAAATATCATCTCATACCATAGAGAATGGCACATATCCAAAGGAGCAATAACAACCGGTGCTGGCGTGGATGTGGGGAGAAATGGACTCTAATCAATTGCTGGTGGGAATGCTGACTGGTGGTCCAGCCTTTTTGGAAAAAAAATATGGAAATTCCAACAAAAACCATAAATTGAGCTCTCATGTGACCCAGAAATATCATTCCTGGCAATATATCCTAGGGGCCAAAAACACACAGTAGAAACACCACTGGCACCTCTATGTTCACTGCAGAACTATTCACAATAGCCATAATCTGGAAACAACTTGAGAACCCAAGAACAGAGGACCGGATAAAGAAACTATGGTAAATCTACACAATGGAATACAACTTGGCTGTTAGGAAAAAATAAAGCCATGATATATGCCTAAAAATGGATGGACATGGAGAGTATCATGGTATGTGAAATTAGTCAGATTCTGGACCAGGAAAGATATAGAATGACTGCATTCATTTTGGGATATAAAAAATATTATGAGACAAATATCCAAGACCAGGCAAAACACAGATCAAGAGGACTTGTCAATGGTTGGAATCTACCACAAGTGTGTGGGGAACAGAGGGTGAGTAAGACAGAGAAGGACCAGTTTTCCATAATAGTGGAAATGGTAATGCTAGACTAGAAATGAGTACTGGAAGTAGGTAAAGATACATACATGATAACCCCTCAGTGTATGTACTGTAAACCACAATGCACATAAGAAGAAAGTAAAAGAGGAAGAGGGAGGGGCTAGGAGAGGGAGAGACCGAGAGAGGAGAGAGAGAGAGAGAGAGAGAGAGAGAGAGAGAGAGAGAGAGAGAGAGAGAGAGAGAGAGAGAGAAGTACCTGTCACAGAGGAGGGATGAGTGCTGGAACTCTGTATGACTGAAACCCAATCATGAACAGTTTTGTGTATATATGTGTGTGTGTGTGTATCTCACAGTGATTTAATAAAATTTAAAAATATAAATACACGAGATCATGTATATCCTTTTATATTTCTCACTTCCCACCAACAGGATTGGCAGAACACCAGATGAAGGACAACCATGTGAGCAAGCTGGCTTCTGAAAAGGATTCAGCACAATCGACTATATCCACACAGTAACCAAGTTCATTGAGGTTTGTAGGGAGTTCAAGATGCCGCTCTGTCTCACGTTCATTGATTTAAAGAAAGCCTTTGATTCTGTTGAGACCAAAGCGGTTATTGAAGCCCTAGCCAAACAGGGCGTTCGAACCCAATACATCAAGATCCTTTGTGATAAATTATAATATGTATACATATACGAAAGCAGGATGAAAATGCTATTTGGGTCTCCCAAAGAGGAATCGAAAAGAGCTATGCTTGGAATATCACGACTCACTCAAGTGAAAGAAGGAATCCAGAGCTCCGACCTTCATTGCTGTTCCAGAGTCAGGGACGCTGTCTCGTTTACCAAGGCATGGAAAATCAGATAGGCTGGACATGTAATGCGATTTGGAGACTACCGCTGGACTAGAGCCATTACCGACTGGATCCCACGGGATGTCAAAAGATCAGGTGGGCGCCCACCTACGAGATGGGCAGACTTCTTCGTCAAGACCCAGAACAGTTTGAGGCTCTTCATATTCCTGAAGCAAGCAAATGCCATTGGGCTACACTGGCACATGATAGAGTCAAGTGAAAATGTTACTGGCGCCCGCTGGAGGAAATCAATGAACAATGGGATGTCTAGTGATCTAGTGATCTAGTGACTTCCCACCAAAACATAATAAAACTATTGAGAAAATATTCTCTTATTAAAAAAAAATAGGATTCAAAACCTCAAGTAGGCCTTTAAACCACATGACTTTGTTGGGGGTGGAGGATTAAGTAAAGTCCAAACTGTAAAATATTATTTAGGACTTTATCCACACCCCTTCACAGCACTGCAAACAACCTTTAATTAACATAGAGCTCAGTTTACTGGAATGATGTTAAATGTGCCAAAAAAAAAGCAGCTAAGAAGTTGTCCACCTTCTCCATTTTCAACATTTCTCATCTAGATGCATACTGTGAAACACACATTTAAATTGATTGGTATTAATGCATGCACACAGATTCCAAAATGTCAGCAAGATGCATTTGCTTTCAACTTACATTAATTCTTATGATTACAAAGAGCTGAGTAAATAAATCTTAGTTACATATCAGATATGTTTTAATCCTTTCATATCCATATACAGAAACTTCCTTTACATATATATTTATCTGACATATGTCAGGCACTATTCTATAGCTAGGAAAAGCATTAATGGACAAGACAAAATCCTAAATCAGCTGATATGCTGGTAGGGTTATGAAACAAGCTTTAATGCACTGAAAACACATACACACATACGTAAATGTGTATCACTGTATCACTGTCTTCCCGTTCATCATCGATTTGCTCGAGCGGGCACCAGTAACATCTCCATATGCCCTGTCTCATGCTAGTAGAGCCCAAGGGCTTCTGTTTGCTCCAGGAACATAAAGAGCCTCAAACCATTATATTAGGTCATGGGAATGAGGTCTATAATTGTTACATAAATGTGTATGTATAATATAAAGAAAATTTACATAGGACACGTAATTAAGCACAATAGTGTAGGTGACACCTTTGGAGTAGGGACAAGTTGCTAAGAACACCAGGGATTTTTTTTCAGAGACCAGAATGTTACCTAGGTAGGACGTAGCCTATAAAGATCTGAAGAAGAATGTTCCAGGGCAGGACAGCAGAAAGGATAAAGAGGTTGGTGAGTTTTGTATGTGCATGAAACACAGGGAAGATTTGTTTGATCACAATGGTAGAAAGGTAGAAAGATGAAGAGTAAAAGGTAAAATCAGAGAAATAAGTATGTCATTCTGGGCCTTGTGGGTCTATAAAGTATTTATTCTCATACAGTATCTGAAAGTTAAGAACTTGGAATTGACTTATCTGGGAGAGCGTGACTTCAGGTAGCTCGGGAGCTTGCTAAAAAGCATCAGGGGGCATTCAGTCCTGTCATAACTGCATTCTGAAAGGCAGGGGTCAGGACGGTCTCTGTCCCTCACCACAGTAACTGCTCCTGACAGAATTCTGGGATGTCCTCGAGTCATTGCGGCTGGCATGCCTCTAAAGCAAGCAATCTATGAGAGAATATGTCTGATCCAAATGGATGCTGCAGCTCATTTTATAATCTGAAATCATAACAACACCATCACTTCCTTCCTGTTCTGTTGGCCCCACAATTAAACCAAAGCACATTCTGCAAGGGAGCTATAAGTAAGAATGAACATCACAAGAAATGGATCATTGAGGCCACCCTGGAAGTTGTATACCACACACCCAAGGGAAGTGAGCATCTCACTCCCACAAGGAGATTCTGGTTCCATTACCATGTGCACCACGTGCTTTAAATCCACATGGAAGAACTGATAAAAGAGTGGCTAGAAGTGCCAGGGAGAGAACTCAGTGGTAGAGTGCATGCTATACGTGTATTTTCTTTCTTCTCTCTCTCTCTCGCTCTCTCTCTCTCTCTCTCTCTCTCTCCACACACACACACACACACATGCATGCATGCACACACACAAGTGCACTGTTCCATGAAAAAGTGAAAAGCAATGGCTAGGAGAAAAGGGAGAATTCATAAAGTTTAGACCTAGTACAAAAGAGATTTCAGGAGGTCTATGAATCTCTAGGAAGGGTCTAGCCAAAGGAGGAGGAATTTTCTATATACTTTCTTCTTTTTTTCTTCCCTCTTCCCTCTTTCTCTCTTTTTTTTTTATTTTCTCTTGAGCCACACTGCAATGGTAATGTTCAGGGGTTAAAGTTGGCTCTGGTTTCAGGAATTACTACTGGCAGCCTTTTTGGGAACCATATAGGATGCCAGGAATTGAACCAGTTTAGCCTTGTGCAAGACAAGGTCCCAACCTGCTGCACTATCTCTCCAGCCCCTATATTACATTTCTCTGAAGAGCAAAGAAACTCAAAAGTATTTTTTGTCTTTAATTTTCCTGAGACATACCCAAATTCAAACTCTTAAAGGGGGCACTCATCCATTACTATATATATTTTTCCCTTCTTTCTTCTTACAAAAAACATTTTACCTCTACTTCAACTTTACATTTTCCAATTTATCTAACCCAACCAACTAGTGAAAATGTTTTCACATTCTTTTTTTTTTGGCCACCCAATATAGTAAAACCATGCATTGCTTTTCCACTGAAGAGTAGGTACTTTTAATTATTCATAATTTTAAGAGAAACACATTCAGCAACAAAATACACATGCAATGAGGATATCTGATAAGGACAAGGGAAAAATATAAAACGTAAAGGCAGTTGGAATGTGTGTGCTTGCAAAAGGCTGTCATTAGGAGTTAAAGAATGGAGCAATACACAGTGAATTTTACTCATATTTCTTATTTTATACCATGTAAGAGGACAGAATGAAGAGAAATTCAGGGGAATATTTAACTTATTAATATTGATTGAGACTATAAGAACTACCACAAAATATTGATACGTTTATTAAAATAACACATAAAAGGCACAGTGGGGTGCAAGATGAGAAAAAAGGGCTATTACAGACTTTCAGAAATAAAAAAGTAATAAAATTTGCTTAATCAAGATACAGTAAACCTTCTGAGAATACAGATCCAGTGCTAAGTTCATTCGTATATCACGTTTGCTTAGACAAGTCCTGAGGCAGGTACAACCATCCCATCTCATAGGTGAGAATGGACAGAGGAATGAGGCTCAAGGGGAAAGTGACTTGCCTCATGTCACAGTTACTGGCATGTGTTTAGGAACACAGGGTTCCCCAGCTTTTTGAAAATAGAATGTCCCTGGGACTAGAGCAATTGTATGGCAGATAGGGTGTTTACCTTGCTCATGGTGAACCCAGTATCCCATATGATCCCCCAAATGTGCTAGAAATGTTCTTTGAGTGCAGAGTCAGGAGTAACACCAGAGCATTACTGGGTGTGACCCAAACACCAAAGACCAAACAAAAAAAAAGAGAAAGTAGAGTGTTGCTGTAAAATCTTTCAGAAACTGAAAGGACACAAAAAGCAAAGAAGCAACAATCACTGATTTACATGGAAATATTTTTAATATTCCCAAATTATCATCTCACAATTCATACAAATAACACATGAACCCTAAAATAATATTCATACTTCCTAAGAGCAAGAATAATTTCATAGTATGCAGCCTAGATGAAAGCTTCTGGGAAAGGGGCTTGGTGCTAAGGCATCAATGTTTCAGGTGTGGGACCTCTAAAACATCTGTCACATACAGCCCAGAAATACCCCATCTCGGTATCTATCCTTAAAGCACAAAAACATTAGTTTTTAAGGATATATGCACACCTATGTTCATTTCCACATTTGGTACAATATATAAAAACAAAACAAATGCCCAACTATGGATGAATGAATCAAGAAATTGTGGTATAAATATATATATACATATATATATACCACAATATATATATTGTGTATATATTGAGTATATATATTCCATTATATATATTGCAGCTAATTGCATTATTTTGTTCTTTCTTAGAGCTGTATAATATTCCATTGAGTATCACGATCACGATCTCATGATCTTCCCGTTAATCATCTATTTGCTAGAGCGGGCACCAGTAATATCTCCATATGTCCTGTCTCATGCCAGTAGAGCAAAGGGCATCGGCTTGCTACAGGAACATAAAGAGCCTCAAACCATTATATTAGGTCATGGGAATGACCTAATATAATTGTTACTGGCATTTGGCATGTCAAATACAACACGAGCAGCTTGCTAGGCTTGCCGTGTGGGAGGCATATTCTTTAAATATGCATCAATATTTATTAAATAAGCATCAATAAATGCTTTATTTGGAGGTGTTTAAAGAATATGCCATTGAGTATAGAGATTTATATTTATATATAAATGTATAATATTCCATTGAGTATATAAATATAAATATAAATATAAATATAAATAAATATATATACTAATGAAATATTATACATTTATATATAAATATAAATATATATACTCAATGGAATATTATACAGCTCTAAGAAAGAACAAAATAATGCAATTAGCTGCAATATGGATACAACTTGAGAATATCATGCTGAGTGAAGTTAGTAAGGAAAGGGATAGATATAGAACCATCTGTCTCGAAAGTGGGACTTAAAGATACACGAAAATAGAGCAACAAAGGGTTAAAGGTAACAAGAGAACTTGGACACACAATTGAGTTTGAGAAATTGAAAGGAATAGTAAAGGGTCTTTGGGGAGGGAAAGAGGAACACTGGCGGTGGGTATTGTACTGAAATTATGTCCACGGAAACAATTGTAACTCACAGAACTTATTAAAAATATTAAAGCAAACATCTGCCATAAAATAAAGGCTAAAATCTGGGGATTTTTGGTGATGTTTTATTTCTTTGGTGGGGGTGGCATTTAGCAGCACCCAGGAGCATTCAGGAACTATTTCGGCTCTGTGCTCAGCAGTGATCCCTGGTAATGCTTGGAGACCAGGATTTGAACAAGGTCAACAGGATGCAAGGCAAGTGCTTTAACTCCAAGACCATCTCTCCAACTGTTTTGTTGCAGGCTTTATGAAAAAGAAAAAAGAAAGTCTTTTTTTTGTTTATTTCCATTAGTGTCACATTAGTAATCATATAGTACTCACATATGCTCTTCTTAAAAAGGGAAATGGCAACACCACAAACTTTTTGAAAACCAGAGCATCAGTATATGTGCTCTCGCACGTCTCACTGGTACAACGGTGGGTATCCTTCAGAGAAGCACGTGCATGGCACCAGACAGACCTGGCTTTGCATTTTATCTCAATACCATTAAGTTGTGACACTTGGGAAATAAATGTAGAGTCTCTGCATCTATAGCCCCAGTAGTGCAATTAGAATAATAGAGTATGTTGAGCTTTTATCATATCTTCCTATGAGATATTACTGAGGTAATCCAGCTAATACACTGTCTGGTCTCTGTAAATTATAGCAACGAATTCCATCCATTGATTTTCTATGTCATCATGCATTCAACTTTGGGTTATACTTTCAAGAAGGACTTATCAAATCACAGACAAACTAAGTTCCCAGAAACCACATCTTTCTAATTGAATTGGCCGAGTCATGGAGTGTTTAACAGAGTGCTGGTCTTAAAGTGAATAGAAGATTTCATTTGGGTTAGTTCCTTTGGCATTTGCAGGTAAAAACCAGCACAAATTAATTAGCATGTCTTTATTTGCTTGAGGATGATTAATAATACTCAGGGAAAAACAAGTTTTACATAATTCATCAGTCTGACACAGTTCAACTCCTCTGGAATTCCAAGAACTTTCAATCCCTGCTGGTTTGTGACACTAAATAAAAAGCTGGGCTCCCTTTGCAAACCCTCTATTTGCTGTTCCTGTGAAGTGAGTGGAGAGGAATCTAGTCACATGTTTCAGTTCTACTTTCTTTCCTGTTTGCGGAAAAAGAGTGGATATAAGTACTCTACTATGGAACGGCTTTGATTTGGGCACCAAAAATTTGCAAATTTTACCAAATGTCTATTACGCAGACACACTCATAGGTGCTTCCCTTTCTGTGATCTCAACATTAATCTGTAAGAGCTCCCAATAGTGGAGCTCTTCTGATACAAACCAACTTGTGGCGTTGGTGGTATAGTGGTGAGCATAGCTGCCTTCCAAACCAACTTGTGGGGTGAGCCTTTTTCATATTGTCAAAAAATGTCCTTACCCAAGCGCACAGTTTTCTGGGTAAACTATGATGCCCTAGAAAGGATCTGAGCTTAGTCACTCAGAGTAGAAGTCACCAACATACAACCAGGAGGCAAACTAAGTATGATCACAACCTCTGAACCCAACTTCATGCTAACCAGCAAAAGCTTGTCCATTATTTACTGATGAACTCAGAAGTAAAAAGAATCCCAAAAGAGTTTTAAGATTAATTATTGCCTCAAAATATTGGAAGGGTCTAAGGATAGAAATCTAATTTATATAATATAAATATAATCTATAGATAGATATCTATTAGACATCTATTACATATTAGCTTTCTATTTCATTCATATGTATACATATATATATATATATAAATATATATATAACTCTGTGTATATCCTGCCCTGAATCAACTCACATAGAGGTAGATGGCCATCTGGGTGACTTTAAGGATGAAAGGTTAGACAAATTTTATTTTGTAATCTTAAGATTCACTCCAAAGCCAAGATTTAAGAAATCTGATTAATTTGAAATAAAGAAGCAATTCCATTTCTTCATCAGGGCTTACCTTCAAATTGATTGTATCCACTTCTAATTCCAGGAAATCGTCAGACCTCATTAAGTCTGGAATTTCCATCAACTGTGACTCAGAATCTTCACAACATACCAATCCAGATGGAAGGCTTTCCTAGCCAAGATCTTCCAAAGCTACTTCAATTGAGTCACTCTTGATTGCAATATTAGAAGTCAATTTAGCTATCTTTAAGCAGGGGTTTGGGAGGACTGAGAGAGAGTACTGAAGTATCTCATGATTTTCGGTGCAGTGAAGCCTAAAGAAGGGGCTGAAACTGAGGCCTGAATCCCCTCCCTGCCCCCCGAACCTTCTAAATTTCCCATGTCTTTAATTTTTTGGGTCTTTCCAAGAAGCAGCTTCAGTTTCGTTTTTATCCCAATGGTTCTCTCTGATTCCGAGTTCATATGACAAGAAATGCCATGTCTCCAAAATGAAATCATGCCCGATTCATAAACAGCAAAGAAGATCTGAATAAACTAGAACCCCTTTTGTAACCACTGGTCCTTAGACTTGTGCCAGTCCCCAAGTGTAGAAAAGCTGAAAACCACTGGTACGCCACCTTAGTTATAAATTCCAGGCTGTGGACTGGTAGGCAACACAGCTGCTGATATGCTGGTATAAAATAATTGAAGAATGCTGGCATAGACTGCCTGTTACGTATTTCTAATCACATCATTTCTAACTAAGGACATGGATGTGTTTAGGTCCTATAAACACAGCTGTTGAGAGCTATGGTTGACATGAGATGAAGAGTATGGTCATCAAGAAAGGAAATGCTGGGGTCAAAGAGAAGCCCAATGGGTCCGGTGTCTGCCTTGCATGCAGCCAAACTGGGTTCAATATTAGGTACCCCATATAGTCCCCTAAGTCTATCCCTGAGCATAGACAAGGAGTAAGCCCTGAACATAGCCAAGTGTGGCCCCAAAACCAATAAAGGAGGACATGTTGGGAAAAACTGTGGGTAAATTGCAAAAATCCACAAGTATGTTCCAACAAAAACAGTGAAATATTTCAAGGTCTTTTTACTCTTTCCACAATCAAGTAAAGAACACAGGCTTTTTACTTGATTTTTATGACTTCTATCTGTATCTTATACCTAAAATTATAACTATGTCAATCAAACAGTTGCATCACATTATTTATTTTTAAAAATGATATCTGAAACATGTTTTCTGTAAGACTTCAAGTCACAAATAATCAATATTTGCCCTGAAGAAATGTTAGTGTTATTTTAAAAACCAAAATCCTATAATCCTCTGGGTGTCTTATAGCTCTAGGAAAAACAAGTTACCCTCTTAAGAAGGCAGTCTTGGCTGTTTCTTTTCCTACGATGAGGAACTTGACTTAATAACCCCATTTCACTGGATGGGGTAGGATCTTACAGAGAACAGAAGCAGTTTTTATTTCTAAACCTATCTGGAAAAATGTTCCACATAGAATTTCCTGTCTTCTGAATTACAGAAAATGTGTATTCAGATACACTAATTTTGATCTCAGTCTTTCAGTGGCTAATACCTGGGAGAGGGAACTGATTTAGCTAACAGGTTAGCATTTCATATCTTCAATCTAACCAAGAAATACATTGAATTAAACAAACTACCTTTTTTACTATTAAGTTTAGAATTTGCTTTACTGTGAGTAAAAAAATGTATAATCCTCCATCAAAAAAATTAAATTATCTAAGTAAAACTGGAAAGATGTTCCAATATCATTAGAGATTATAGGAATGTAAAATAACGCCATAGTGAGATACTACTCAATAGTGTTTTAAAAAAAATTGATAATATTAAGTACTGCACACTGGAAATTTTTTCCTTTTTGGTGAAAATGCAAAAAATTATGGAAAGTTATTTAATAGTTTCTTCTAAAATGAAACAAATATTTATCTTGTAATTTTGACTTTCCAGTGCTAAGTACTAACCCAAGAAAAATGAAAACTTGCACTTTGAAACTTCTACACAGTTGCTTTATTGCCCCAAACTTAAAATAACCCAAATATTATTCTAGTAAGAAATGGATAAGCCATAGTTCACCAAATGGAATAGAATGTCACAACAGAAATTCCTGACACAATAAATCTCAAGTGAATGTTTTTATGTTCAATGACAGAAGTCAGACTAAAATATCCATGCACTAAGTAACTGTATTTATATCACATTCTAGAAAAGAAGGAGGCTGCAGAGAGACAGTACTGAGTGGACGTGCTTGCCTTGCATACAGCTGACCCAGGTTAGACCTCCATCACCTCATATGGTCTCGCAAGCCCGTCAGGCATGATTCCTAAATGCAGAGCCAGTAGTAGGCCCTGAGTGCTGCTAGGCATGACCCAAGAAGAAAAAAAATAATAGATAGAAAATAGATCAGTGGTTGTCAGGGGCAGAGGAATTGACTGCAAAGATTCACAGAATATTTAGGGATTGAGATGACGACACACACCAGGTTGAGTGTTATTTGCATGACTGTCTATTCATCCAAACACAGAACTGGATATGAGGGAACCTCAGAGTATGAAAATTATGTTAAAAAGTTGAGAAAAATATTTCCATTATAGACAAATAGGTATTGATTCCTATTCAAATGAACTTCTGCTCTCATTAAAGGTTCTAAAACTTTAACGTGAAGTCAAGCTACCTTCGATATCTCAGTTTGCAGCCATGCTTATGTGCAGTCAATAGTGAAAGCTCTTCAGGTTCTACTGACTTCCCTCAGAACCCTCCGCCTTTTTGTGTCTGATAGATTTACCACAGAAATGGAGAGAGGCCAAGCATGTCTCCCAGGCCCTGCCAAGGCTGAAATCTCTCTGCTGTGTTAAACTCCTCATTTTACCAAGCAAGAAAACCTCTTTCATATTTCCTCTGCTGAGTAACTGTTCCCCAACCTGCATTTGAATTCAAGTTTCTAAAAGTCCAAACAGCTGGTGATAGTGCAGGGTGGTTCCAACCCGTTGCTGCCTGTACCAGCCCCAAAGGGAAGCTATTTCTCAGCCAGAGAGAGGGGAAGGGCCAACCCATCAGTCATCCTCTGGGTGACATATATGGGCTCTATTAATATCACAAGATGCTTCGCTTCAGCATTCACCTCTTAAGAGTCCATTTCAAATCCAATAAATATTCACAACTGACACCTTCCATATGCCACCTAGGCTAAAATGGAACTAAAGAGTGCTTAGGAAATGATGTTTTAAAGTGATGCACGGCAAAGGCCTAGGGCAAACCTCTGCCTCGTTGTGAGAAGCAGAAAGTAACATCAAGAGGGCCGCAGTTTGCTTCCCTGGTTTGTACTAGTAGCAATCACCATTTTGAGTGTTCCTCTGCACTTTCGAGCATCACCAACCTAGGCAGGAATTCAGTCAGTGAGGAGTCAGGACCCCACACTAGGATTATTAGTTCTCAATCAACCAAGAAAAAGGAGGGCTCAGACTCTAGTCCAGAGCCTTCCTCCGGAGTCCTGGTTTTAGTCAGTGTGAAGGATGGGGGAAGAGAATGGAGGAAACTAAGAGTGAAACTCATTGTGAACAGCTTTTTTGCGGAATGTGTGCTGTCCCTCTGCACGTTAGGGATACATCTTGGACTTTCCATCTCAGTCCCCTCTGACTGTGCTAAACCAGCCACAGCCCTAATCAAATCTAAGTGCTAGCCTGCCGCCAGCCACAGCGTGTCAGCCCCAACATCAGATCCACCCTCCTCTGACCCACAGGGATGCTGTGAACAGTAATTAACATCCATTAAGGAGCTCGTCATCCTTACCCAGATGCTTTCTGTCAAGTTCTAAGCAGACAGTGGCATGCCCCATGACCCAGAGCCTCTCTTCAGACCATTTCATCCTCCAAGGAAAGAAGGTGACCTCAGCCCAGGATGTCCACTATGCAAAGGCCACAGACCCTGCAGGAACATTTGCCACCATAAACATTGTCTCCAGAAAAGAGCTGAGCCCTGTTTAGAAGAACCAGAGCTGGGCAGACTGAAGGGAAAGGCTGACGGCCTGGAAGCAGGCAGCCAAGTAGAACGATTCAACCACTGCAGACAGCTCTGATGGATGGACAGGGCTCGAATGTTCTTAATGGAAGCTGAGCCAGAACATGAATGATGATCTACAAGGACTTTCTCCTACTCTCCAAGCAGCCCACCTGACTCCCTACACCAGTGCTTACACAAATCGTAAGGCCCAGTGTGTGGACTACTGAATACTGACAGAGACAGTTGAAAGAGTCTGAGAAGAGAAACGAACATTTGTTCGCTTCCATGTGGTGCCAAGTTCTTTAATTACATCCATAGCAGAGCACCTGACACATGGTAGGTGCCAAAGGAAAAAAAATGAAGCTTAAATAAGACTTGTCAAATGAAGGGGTGAATGAGATCTTGCCATGATCTAATTTTTTGCAACAATTCCATGTAATAATTTACACAGGGGGAAACTAAAGCCTATAGAAGCTATAGGTTTTCTCCCAGATGAGAAACTATTTAAGGTAGAAAGAGCTAAAACAGGAAAAGATTTTTCCGACTCTTTACAACCTGCAATTCTCAAGGATTCCGTGCTAGTTCCTGACTCCACACGTTTATCCTGCTACTGCTGATGTAACCCTGGCTGGCACTAATCTGCTATTTAGAGACCAAGGTTCTATTCTGTTTTGGGATTTGGGGGCTTTTTTTTTTTTTTTTGGTTTTTTGGGTCACACCCGGCTATGCTCAGGGATTACTCCTGGCAGTGTTCGGGGGACCACATCGGATGCTGGGGATCGAACTTGGGTCAGCCACATTCAAGACAAATGCCCTACACGCTGTTTTATCAGTCCAGTCCCCAAGGTTCTATTCTGTCCTCTTTAAGTCTCCACGGGTAGAAGTTACATACTTCTCTGCATGGTCTGTTTTTCTTATGGGAAGGAAAGTTCTGTCTTCTTGACCCTTGTCTTGATATTTTTTAATTTATTTTTAGTAAGACAACTATGACTTAAAAACTTGATCATATTAGAGTTGTTTCAGTCATACAGTCAGTTGTTTCAGTCTGCCCAGCCCTGGCACTTCTAAACCTGTTCTACCCCCCAGGGTGACCTTCCCTCCACCAATGTTTGATTTCTTTATTAGAGATCAGGAGAATTCCTCCACGACCTTATGTTCCTTGCTCACCCATTCAGAATTAGAAATGAATTACTTAAGAGTTTGTTTGAAATACTGTGCCCTTGTGTGGGCCTTGTCAACCTGTGACTCTCAGAGGGTGAACATTGGAAGAACTGGCTGTCTGTGCTGGGCTCTACATTCTTCCAGAGAAATCTCTAGACCCCTCTTTATACTAAGATTCTGTGGGACAGGAGGAGAGGGAGGTATTCTCCAATTGAATGTGTGTAGTTTCATGAGCTCTACTCTGCGTTCAATTGTGTGCTTCATTGCTTCCAGCCTGTGTTGCTGTACCTGTTCCTCACAGTGCTGGTGATGGTGCTGGTTGGGTGAGGAAAGGAGTCAGGGACTCAGAACTCCACCCACAGGAATTCAGTCAAAGCTGTGGTCTCGACATTATACATCACACCTTCTCCAAGCCTGGGGCTTGCTAAAGTTCCACAAGACCCATTAGCTCCCTACCAGCTCCCCTATTGAGGACTCTAAACTTTCACCTTGTTAAAGTAACTACACATTCTCTCCACATCCCAGCTTCCTAAAATATAAGGAAACTTTCCATTTTTCCTTTCTGCTTTGCTCTTCTCTGGAGACTGCTCATATTTCTTCCGAATTGTTTTTGTGGGGTTTGGAAAGGAAAAGGAGAGTCAGTCTTCCGGCTTCTTATTCAGTTAGCACTTCCTGTGTGAAGAGAAACCAAGCAAATATTGAAGGGAATAGGTTTCTCCAGAATGTGACTCCTCTTTGTGCATGGCAGTTATCTCTACCCACAGATCACAAAGCTGGACAGCACCCCAGGGAGTCCTTTGGTTTAAGAACTGCCATGTCCCATGGAAGTAGAGCCCGTCACTCACACCTTGCCTGGGAAGGTCAACCCAATCCTAGAAGTTCTCACACCATCATCTGCCCCATGGAACTGAAATTCTTTATGCCAAGGCAACTAACATTTCTGACATCCCATGGTGGGGCCTCGCTTCTATGCTACCTGTGTCCTGTTATCCTTTTTTAAATCCTTGCTCAAGTCTTGCCCTTAGTCCAGAGTTCACTGTGTACTTTCCAGGATAGAGCTTTAGAGAACCAGTAACATTGACTGAAAATGTGAAAGATACCAGAGGTGGGTTGGTGTAGATCTTTAATGGAGAGGGAGTTGGTGTATTGAAGGCAGCTTGTGAGAAGAAATTGGCCTTAGGGACAGGCCAGGCAAAGAAACTTCAGGGTGTTCTGCGGGATGGCTGGTTCCTGTCAATCACAACAGCACAAGACCAGGACAAGAGTGTCGTGAAAGAGGGAAATGTCTTACATAGAGGACTATTTTAAAGACTGTGTCTAAGAAGATATGAAGAGATCTCTTTGGCTTTCTCTTTTCCTGTCCCTTTCCGGCTCTCAGCTCTCCTGCCCCTTCCCAATATTTCCTTTCTCTCTCTTTCTCTTTTAAGACTTGATAAAACTATTTGGTGCCTAATTAAGATTTCCTATACTAAGCTCAAATCCATCAGAGAATATTTCCAATAGTCATTTCTGGGTCATGGGAATTGGAATCTATAAAGCAAATGCTGAGAAATGCTGGAAGGAGAAGCTGACAGCCCGGCCTCCTCCAATCAGCTTTCCCAGAGCAGGGCCCAAAAACCAGGATAAACTCCACCATTACATTTTGCACTCAGCTTTAACCCACCTACTGCTCATCAACCTTTACATAGTGAGAATAAACAAATCCCTGTTGCAAAGTTTCAGATCTTTGTACAAGATTTGATTTTACGAAACAGCTTTCCACATAAATGCCTTTTGCTTTCTGCCATAGCCTCTAAGGAAAAGAATTTTCTCTTTAAGGAGATAAACAAGCCTAATGGCTATAATAGCTATGACTTAGTGAGTCTATGTTATATGCAGGATTTAGCATGTTACGCCTTCATGCAATCCTCCTGGGAAACCTGGGGGTAAGCATTAGAAAGCTGCACACCACGCTTGTTCAAGAAGGCACAGTATGTGTGGAGTCAGGATTTGAACCCAAGCTTTCTGATTCCCAAGTTTATGATAACCAAAGATGATGATAACCACAATGCTGGATTTTGTTTGCACATAATTCCACTAGAGCTTTCACTACAAGTTCTTACCTGACTCCAGTGATCATATTTATTTGGTGAAACCAAATCAAGTCACAAGGCAGGAGAACAAGGCAGCCTAGGCTAGGTAAATAACTCAGAATCCTGCCCCCTGCAGGATCAAGTACAGAATTGCATAGAGAAGCCCCTAGCTCCTTTTATCTAGATTCTTTTCCTAGCTCCTTTTATCTCCTCCAGGGCTGAATTGCAATTCCTTGATGAGAAAGAGTAGACCGTGAAATGTAAATTTGAATGTCATCAACAGGAGATGGCATTAGAATCCAAACGAATAGATGCAACTACTCAAGGTAGTGACAGAAAGACAAAGGCAAACTTGAGGAGATGCTGGGAACCAGAACCCGGATGCTGGACCCTAGAGATGCTACCCTGAAGTGCAGATCCTCTAGGAGAAGTTCCCTTAGGGAAGCCTATGTTATGTTTATGTGTAACCAAGGCCTTCAGACAAGTAAAAAGTCGATTCCAGCTAATGAATGTTTGTTGTCCTCCTGTTATTAACCAGACCTAAGCAACGAATTCTATAGCTGAGGAGTCAAGGCTCTCTGTCCAAGAGGTTATTAGGTCCCCATCCCTTGCTTTATCTCTTTCATTTCCATCTCTATTTCTGTCTCTTTTCTTAATCCTGTGCTCCCACTGTAGGGCTGTTCACCTGGGTGCTAGCCCCAGCAAGGAGATAATTTACATGAAAGAATAAAATTCACATACTGTAAAGGCCTGGAAGTAGCAGGAGTGAAGGGTAAAAATGAAATAGCCTGTGGTAGGAATATGTGTAACATCTTGACAGGAATCAAGGCACAAATTATCAAGAAAACTGGCCCTAAAATTAACTGCCTTGCTGGCAGCACATGAGTAAGGTCTGTGTACAGGTATATATACCTGTTGCCCATCCCCTTCTTGACTCTCTGGAAATGCACCAGTTGTATGTGTTAATCAAGGAAAATTGGCAATGCTGCCATGTCATGTAGCTCAGCACCTCTTTACCTTGTTTTCCTTCCCTGTTCCAACAGCCACAGCCCAGGAATTAAGGCAGGTGATATTGGGCATAGCCACAGCACTATGCAGCTGACCCTATAGCCCTCAGGAGCCGTAGGGACCTGCCCACCACCTCCCCATCCCAACCACCCTCATCTCCAGCTCCTTTTGACCCTGGTATATCTTAGAGAATTGTAAGGAGGAGTTTGGGGTTTGTAAAGAAGAAAAGCAAAACAAAGCTATAGTGGGGGAGGGGAAAGGCCCCCAAAGAAAGTGATTAATATCATTGCTGCTAATTTTCCACCAGCACTTGTCGGCACAGCAGTGAGCCAACTCAGACAGTGCCAAAAGTAATCCTGAAAGTCTCCGGCATCTCACTCCAGCAATAAAACACAGATTTATGTGGTGCAGCCTATAATAGAAGATGGAATAAAATCATCCTAGATGACTAAATCGCAGTGTTTCTGGTTGGGGAGCTTAATAACTGAACTTCGCTGTCCCTCCGGGGACCACACAGCCATTTGTTTTCATTTCTCTGACATTTTGTCAGACTCTCATAATCAAATGTGCTGCTGAGCTCTGTGGCGGGGCCTCAGAGATCAGTGTGCATCAGAGTGAGTTCAGGGGATCCTCTTCTGGGTGCTCCCCTATCACCCCTAACTTCCAGTCCGGAAGCAAGTTGGCTCATAAACCACATAATGATTATCTTTGCTCCACCTTGGAATTTCTTCCAGGCTCAAGCACATGCTGTCTCCCCAATCCGCTGCACTTCTCTACAGTCCTGCACTTTCGTAGTGCTTTGCAGGTGGAAATGGGGGCTGGAGGGTCAGTAGAGGGACTTACAGAAGCTATTTAAATAAGGATAATACCTCAAGAAACAAAACTACGGTATTTGGTGCCAGAGATTAAACCCAGGGCCACATACATGCATGCCATGTATTCAACCACCGAGCTATAGTTCCAAACTAACCTACTTGTTTTTATACACAAAGAATATATATATATTGAGGCCCTATGGTTTACAAAGTTCTTCACCTTTGAGTTTCAGACATATAATATCTCAACCCCAGTCCCTTCACCAGTATCCAGTCCCATCACCAATGTCCACTTCCTACCATCAGTGTCCACAGTTTCCCTCCCACCCACCTGCCTGCCTCTAGGATAGGCGCGTTTTTAAGGGACTTTGGTTTACATACTTCACGGAGAAGGTTTCCCACATGAGACATTATACCTTCAGCACCACCACCCCCACTAGTGACCACTGCCCTATTACTTAGTGTTTAAACACCTCTCATCAGCACCTACAGTGTCTTTGTTTTTATAGAGGGTTGCTTTGCTGTCAGTGTGGTTACTTTTGTTCTCTGCTATAAATTGGACTGGTTTTTTGCTCGCTCTCTCTGCATCATTCTCTTTAACATTTCCTTCCCATGTCTTTACCTTCCCTTGTTCCTTCCTTTCTCTCCTTTCTTACCCTTTAGAAATTGCCCCTTGGGGCAGGAGCAATAGTCCAGAAGGTAGGGTGTTTGCCTTGCACACAGCCGACCCAGGTTCTACCCAGCATCCCATAGGGTCCCTGAGCACCACCAGGAGTAATTCCTGAGTGCAGAGCCAGGAGTAATCCCTGAGCATTGCCAGTGTGACCCAAAAAGGCAAAAAAAAAAAAAAGAAAAAGAAAGAAATTGCCCCTTTAACACACACTACTTACTTGTCAGGTAACACTCAGGGGAAAAGAGAATACATATATACTTGTCTTGTATGCTTGAAGTCAGTTTTAAGCTGTGCTAAATCACCAAGAAACAGTTGAGGAACAATTTAAAGCAGTTTATACATATCACATGATTGTTCATAGAAAGGAAATGGTGACATAGAAAAACACAGCCACAGCTAAGGGACACATTTATGAGGCTACATTCAACCCTCCAAAAAAAGAACAAAGGAAAAGAAAAGTTTCTCTGTTAGAAGATTTTTCTTCCTATCCTCAAAGCAAAAACTAGATTGTAAAAACCCACTAAACTAACAGTGAGAAAAAGGCAGCCCTATTAAGTATCAGACAACAGCTGGGGGGCAATGTGCCTGAGTTTCAGCACCAGCACGGAATGCAATTTATAAAAATAAGCAGGACAAACTATACCTTAGAGACGCAGCTGATGAAGAGGCCTCCAGAAAGCTTAAACATAAAATTAATGCATTTTGGAACACTGACAATTCTCCAGTGTTTCTTTAGCAGTGCTGGCTCCCAAATGGGACTTCCAGTACACAAAGGATCCATGTCAGAGTTAGGCTGGTGTGAGACTGGGAATAACCCTGAATGCACTGGGAAAGAAAATCAAGAACAAAGCAAAGAAAGATTTTTTTATGAGTAAAAGAAAGCTCATTGGTAATACTAGTTGAGTATTTCCTTGCCTGGGAGAATTATAATTATTAACACAAAGGGCCACAGATATTAAACATATTGATATCTACATATATATACATTGTATTATGTACATACAATAAATACAAATATAAGGTATCACATGTGTACAATAAAATGTTGGCCCATGAACAACACAGGTTTAAAGTGATGCACTCCTTTAACTTAATTTTTTCGACCACTTCTCTTTCTCTTCCTCTTCATCCTACTCAATATAAAGATAACCAAGATGAAGAAATTTATAGTGAACCTCGAGAAACTTTCTTTTTTCTAATTCTAAGAACTTTCTTAATTTTCCCTCTAGATTAATTTATTATAAGTCTCAAATATATGTTAATCAACTATTCATATTATTAGGAAAACATGACATCTAAGCAGGTTCTAGTAGATTTGGGAGAAATAAAGTATATATAGAAATATACTCTTATAACTGTGATCATTTATAAGGTGCCCAATCAGTTTGTTGTAGGTTGATCAAAAAGATATTATCCTGAATAAGCCTGACCTAAAGGTAACCCTTTAAAAAAGAGGCAGAATATACAAAGTCAGAGATTCTTTGAAGACAAAGCTTGAAGCATTTGAAAAGGCACAGAAAAGAGTCTATTGGCAAGGAGCTAGGAGGCCTCTGTGGATGGAGCATGATAATTTTAGGTGATAGAAATGCAACAGAACCTTTTTGGATCGAAGCCACCAGTAAGCAAATTCTACCAAAAACCTAAGGAAACTTGAAAGAGTACCCTGAGCTCTAGAAAGCAACCCAGACAGTGCTTCAAACGCAGCCTTGTCAGATCCTAGAGAACCCCAAAAAAGTTGTGCCGTTTTCTGACCATGGAAACTGAGATAACAAATATATGTTCTTTTAACTCGCTAAGGTTTTGATGATTTGTTATGCAGCAGTAGAAAATGATACAACCATATATTATATACAACGATCAATAGATTGTTCTCCTATTTCATACTTACAAGGTTTCCCAATCTTTTCATGATAGCCTCTTCAAGAAAAAATAGCATAATGAAAGCTTTTGACAGGTGCCAGCAAAATGATTTGTACATATAACATATGATTGATAACTCTGTTGCTAAACTGATATTATACTGTCATAGTTTGCAAGACACTATTAGCAAAAACCGAATAGGGTTAACCATAGCCCTTTAACACATTCTCATCTTAAAAGAGTCTTCTTTACTACATGACTTATATGATATGCCATTCCACTTAAATATCATTTTTGAAGCAGGAAACTGGTTCATATATCTGAGGTGAAAAACAATGGTTTAGAATTTTTAGATTCTATGAGTATTTTTCAGACTCTACCACTGGGTGACAAAATAGCAACAATGACTCATAAAAAAACAGTCTTGACCCAGAATGCAATACTAGCTTCCCTGTTCAAGAATTAAATTAGTAGTTTTTTGCACAGAATCCTGACTTAATAGGCCACTCACCAGATCCAGGTGCAAAGGGGGAGGGAGATCAGATGCATACTAGAAAAGTATACTCAACCTTCAATTAATTTACTATTATCTTCCCAAACCTCTCTCTCTCTCTCTCTCTCTCTCTCTCTCTCTCTCTCTCTAAGCTTTCATCACTTAATTGGTTTAGAACAATAGAAAAACAATGAGTACTGATAATTTTTGTGTCACTACCTTCTCAAGCTCTTTCTAGATACTCTTGTTATGTTTTCATCATTTTCTTTGTATATAACACTTGGATAATAGGGACAGTTACCACCTCTCATCATTTCTTAAAATCAATTGAGGTAATAACAGTGAAATTATTTTAAAGTGGGGAAAAATCACAATTGCAACAAATGTTTGTTTTTTTAAAGCAAGCAATCACTTTATAGAACAATAGATACTCAGAGTTAAAGAATTTTCTTAAACCCTCTCAGTTGGATATTAATTTTCAACACCCTAACTTCATTCATCACACACACACACACACACACACACACACACATATATATATATATATATATATATATATAAACCACAAAGATCCATGCATTAGGGAAGGCCCAATCAATAGGCCTCTAGATACTGTTCCAGTGACAAGAAATTCACTGGGCCTCATCGTATTTGTTTTGATTCTAATTGTCAGAAAATTCTCCTTTACAGTAAGAGCCTAGTGCCCATCCTATTAGTAGGATAGGATTTGAAGGCATAAAAAGTCAAGTGTCAGGTGGGACAGAATTTATACACAAGAAATAACAGTGAACAAAACAGGGTAGTGAGTTCATAGTGAGATGACTGATTAAGCATACTCAGACAATCTGAATCAATCAAGTCTTCACAAAGAAGGAGCCTCCAATGTCAAACAGAGGAACGAAATCGTAGACAAGATTAAAAAGGAATATAAGCATGGAGGCATTCATGGGGAAAGGATTCGCGTTTGACAACAGTGGAAGTTCCCGAAGCTTGACAAAGCCATTGAAATTGATATGGTGGGACCAGGAAGCCTCTGAAGGTCATGGGAGCTTTATTATTTTCATTCTCCTGAGAGCACTTTTCATGTCTACAGCAAATGGGAGTTCTTTGCCCAGAAGAAAAAAAATAGAGACCCAGATACTATAGGTTCTAAAAGGTCTTCAGGCAAAGGTCCAGTTCCCGAGGAGAAGAAACTGAAACAAAAACAAAGCCTTTGGCTATAGAATGGGCTGTTATTTGTTTTACAAATTTTGTCTGAGGAAATTGCCAGAAGCAATTGGCCTTCTAGGTCCCTGCTTCCTTTGTGCAAGGTGGTTTTTCTAAGGATTGTGAAAAACTATTTGTTCTTTGCACGTGGCCAAGAAGAGTGGAATGACTCTATGAGCTCAACAATTCAGAGAAGAATTTTTCTGGTATAGGAATAAATGAATAAATGAAATCCCTTGGTTAATATATAGGCTTATCAACATGTTTTCTCTGAGTATGTCTTGCAGAGTGGTTTCTTTAAGTTGGAACTGGGGCTAGTCTCAGAATGTAGCTATTCTGCATCCTATCATATCCTTCAGTCGTCACACTGAAATACAAATCAGTACACCTCCGTTCTGCAGCCAGAGTGATAGTACAGTGAGTAGGGCTTTTTGCCATGCATGCTGTCGACCTGGGTTCAATTCCCAGCACCCAGATGGTCTCCCTGAGCACCACCAGGAGAAATTCCTGAGCACAGAGCCAGGAGTAACTTCTGAGCATTGCCAAGTGTGACCCAAAAAAAGCAAAAAGAAAAAAACTTCACCAAGTAAAAGAGACCCTGAAAATCATGAAGTTCTCCCCGGGTATTGTGGGAAATTACCATATTAAAATAAAAATCAATTATATCATGATGATTAAATCAAAGATTACTTTAGGCTCTAGTATTCACAAATAAAGGCATATTCCAAGAGTTTGAAGCAGACTAGATGGAGGAAAATTAGCAATTGATTATTCTATAAATATAATCAGTAATATCTCATCCTTTAACATCTTTACTAGAGTAAATAAAAATGGCTATATCCAAATGAGTAGAAGAGTCTTCTAAGTATAAAACTTGAAAATTTTTTAAAAGTCTTAACTTAAAAAAACTAGTAGGTCAAAATCATACATTATAAATAGGCTTTGCTATTTTTTTTAAACAAAAACCAAAAAATTTGTTTTTGTTTACTGTGTAGAGAAGTGATGTAAAATATAACCGCTAGTAGGAGGGGATGGTATTCTGGCAAGTGGTCAGTGTTTGCTCCCAGAATCACGGGTAAGCAATAAGAAGTATGCCAATTAAAAGCCAAGGCCACAAATCCCAAGCATAAGTACTCCACAGTTTATCTTACCCACTTTGTTCCACTGTATCCTGACATAAGAACAGAACCTGGCAGGAACAAGAAGGGAAGAAGAGAAGCAAGAAAAATAGAAAACATCAGTGTTACTGAGATCTTATAAATCATGGTCCCATGATTTGAAAGAGGTCCATAGGAATGCAATGCTCCCCAGGGGCAACCAGTTCTCCTGGTCTTTGCCCGAACACTTTGCAGCAGGCTCCTCCAACTGCCAAAGTAGCAGCAGTGAGAATTGCTGTGATTCAAAGATAATTAACTATAGCCTATTATTTTCTCAACGTTTTATTATAAAAAAGTTAAAGCCAAAGGAAATGCCATATACCTATCACCCAGCTTCAGTAATTATTAATATATAACCAAGCAAGCTTGCTAGTCTATATACCACACATACACAGCACTATCTTGAAACCAATCCCAACTTTCTGTTATTTCAGAAAAAATATAACCATAACACCATTATATCATTTTAAAAGGTTAACAATCCCTGAGACTAGAGTGGTAGTATAGCAGGGAGAGCATTTGCTTTGCACATGACCAACCCGGTTCAATCCCTGGCATCCCACTTGGTTCCCAGCACCACCAGGGAATAATTCCTGAGTTTAGAGCCAGGAGTAAACCCTGAGCATCACTGGGTGTCATCCAAAATGAAAAAAAGCAATCATTACTTATTAAGATTAAACATTCCATCTGTATTGAAATTTCTCCTCTTGCCTCATATCTTTCTTTGTTGCTGATGTGTTTATATCAAAACTTTTAAAAATCCATGTTATGTTTTGTTCCTATGCCATGATATTTTCTAAAAGCCAGTACACATTACACAAGGTTCAATTTTTTTTGTCAAGACTTTGTAGATAGGTGTAGCTACTTCTTTTACATCACATCTAGACACAAATAATTCTGATATTATTGCAGATCAGTTAATTCAGGTGCAGTGGACCAGATTCATCCATTATAATGTTCCCTACCAGCTCTTCAACTAATGGTCTTAGCAGGCATTGTTGTTAATCACTTAGATCAATGATCTCATTAAAGATTCAAATATTGATTTAATTTTTTTGGCTTACAATACTATTAATAATGGTTTCTCTTGGACATAATTCCAATACCACACCCATCACCAGTGAGCCCATCTCCCCTCCCCCATGGTCCCTAACACCCTCCTTTTCATTCCTGCTGCCCTCCACTAAATTGTGTGGAACAGTTCTCCCATTATGTGGCCTTTGGTCATTGCTACTTCACTGTAGTCCCACACCTAAGGGAGATCATTCTGTATCTATTCCTTTCCTTCTGACCGATTTCACTCTTATGATATCCTCCAATTCCACTCATATTGTTGCAAATAGCATGATTTGTTCCGACTTAGAGCTGCATACTATTCCATTTGTATATAAATCACAAAAATGTTGATATTTTTCATCTGTTCTCCATTCATTAACAACCATCTTTTCTATAAGGATTTCTTTTCTCAGAGGCCAGAGGGATAGTAAAGCAGGTAGGGCAGTTGCTTTGAAAGCAGACAACCTGGGTTCAATTCCTGGCATCCCGTATGGTCTCCTGAGCACTGCCAGGAGTGATCCTCATTGAAGAACCAGGAGTAAGCCCTGAGCACCACAGGGTGTGGCCCTAAAACCAAGAGATAAATAAATATTTTTCTCAAATATGTCCCTTGGCGCATGGCGCTTTGCAGCCGCACAATATTTTTATAGGATACTGAATTTTGCATAAGGTTCTTCCCAATTTCTTTCACATTTATACATAGTAAACAGTTCTAGACATGTTTTGGCTGATATCAGTAAGCCTGGCAAGAAGCCAGAACAAACCAGACATCATGCAATTAGTCATTCTCAACATCCAGACTCCATAGTTCCTCAGAGCTCCATCCAAGAGAAAACCTGATCTTCCCCCTTTAAGTTTCATCAGTAAATGCTTGGGTTGAGAGCCTTCTACTGAGACTATACCACCTACACGGTAAAGCCTGGCAAGCTACCGTGTTTTATTTACTTTTTATGCCACATACTAGTAACTGTTATGGACCTCAGTTCCATAACCTGAAGAATGGTTTTGGGCTCCTCCTGTTCCTGTAGCAAGTAGATGCCCTTGGATTGCACTTGCTTGTGACAGGACTAATGGAGATGTTACTAGTGCCCACTCGAGCAAATCGATGAATAATGGGAAGATAGTGATACAGTGATACTCTGAGGTCTAGGTCACACAGACAAAAAGCAAATTAGAGTTCCTTACATTTATGTATCTCTTCTGAATGGATTAACTCCCTAACATCCCACAAAGTTGAATGATTATTTTTGTATCATGAGAAACCAAGAACATTAATATATCTCATGTAGTTCAACACGGTTATATTATGTCATCCTCAAATTGTTCTACCTTTGGCCATTAGCATACCTTGAGGGTGGCTCTTGAATCTTTTTAACACAATCTCCAAAGTCCAACAGTTTCCTTGATCTCAGTATGACAAGATTTTCATGTTCACCTCATATTTTGTTTTGTTTTTATTTGGGGTCATACACTGGATTGCTCAGAGATTATTCCTGGTTCTGTACTCTGAGATCACTCGTGGCAGTGTCCAGGGGATCATATACGGTGCTGGGGATACGCCGTAAGGTGCTGGGTGCATGTAAGGCAAGTGCCTTCACTTAACTATCTCTCCAGGCCCACGTAACTTACTACTCCCTAAGAGAAACTCATTTTTTCTTCACAAATCCTAGGGGGTTTATTGTTGTAGGTCTTTATTCCTTCTAGAAAAGGTTACGTTTTTTCTTTCTCCCTGCCTCCATTTCTGCTTATTCCAGCAAGGAACCTAAGAACAACCTTGTAAATGGAGGGAGACATTCAAGTTGCAAATGACATCCACTTGGTGACAAAAGCAGGTACCTCTGACACTGAAGGAGGTTAAATCCAGCAGAACCAATTACATAGTAATCTAAGCTCCAAGTAAAAAATGTAGCAGGTCTCCGTTCAAAGAATCACTGCTATAAATTAAAGACCCACTGTAGAATATGGGTAACAGTACTTAGAGACCATACCCAAGATTGCCAAGGTCAATGGAAATTGCTGGTAAATATATGTTTACTAGAAAACAGACCATATCAATTTATGCTGACAATTACAATTAGAATTAAAGCATTTTCATTTTATTTAGCTGCTTAATTGCTTTTCAGGATATTCTCTTATATTGAAAATCTTGTTTCCTAATGACTTAAACAATTTAAGATTTTAAACTTAGTTCTATACTAAGTTCCTCCCTAGCTGGGGAGTTTCTTTTTCTTTCCCTCTTTTACTTTATAATAAAGCTTTCTAAAAAAATATATATATATATGTATATATTATACATATATGTATATATATACACATATATATTTATAAGATTTCATTGCCATTCTTTATCTCCTTAGGATAGATATATCATACAAAGAGGTATGCAAAATGTTCAATTTTTACAAATAAAATACCTTTGAAATTAATAATTTCTTTTCATGTCATTAAACTTCATTCATGATTGGACCGGCAAGATAAAACAGCAGGTAAAGTGCTGGCCTTGCACGCGACTGACCTGGGTTTAATGCCCAGCACTCCATATGATATTCCAGACACTATCAGAAGTGTTCCCTCAGAATAAACCCTAAAAACTGCTGGGTGTGGCACAGAAACAAACATAAAACCCCATATCTTCTCTATAAATCTCTGAGAAATTACATGCCTCGAAAAGTGGATCTACAAAAGATGTTTCAGATATATTTTGTATTAATTTATGATGTAATATTTTATTTTTTAACCCCTCCCATAAAGATATATGTGTGTGCACACATACATACATATACTACTCTGTGCCTTGCTCTTTTTCTCTTCAAAATATATTCTGAATGTATTAGCCCAGTATGTACACAATTTCTTACTCTTTTACCAACTTCCTAGTATACACACATGTCTAAGGTTCTCACGTTTATTTAGAAGTTTGAGACAAAATGGTCAATACTGCATTTATAAGGATAAAAAAACAATGGAAACGTGAAGTTAGAAATCACTTTTACTCCTTCCCTGATGGTTACACCTCTATGACCATTGTTTAGTCTTTTGGGGGATTTCTATCCAGCAGCCAAGCCCCTCGCTATGTGCAAATTTCTACCTCTCCCGATCATAGTCTTGTGCCTCAAGGCACACGGACCCCCTCTCTCCATATCTAAAGGCTGGACTCATCTAAAGCCAATGCCCTGTTAGGTGCTAGTTTCAGGATGCACATGTTCCTGGCCAATGAGGGCATACCCCTTATCCTAAGAGAACTGATGGAAATTTTGTCTGTGTATTGAAATGCCTCGAATGTGAGTCTCAGAGCTTATGAGGCTGTCCTGCTGTCACTGTAGGAATAACTTCAATCCTGAAGCTACAAAAACTATAGGAACTATAGTCTTGATGACATGGTTGGAGTTAACGAATCAATTAATCCAAAGACACCCCCACCTCTCGACCTTCCGAGATGTGGGCTAACAAATTTCCTTGATCTTCAGTTTCACTGAAAAAAAATGCTTTCTCTTGTTTGAGACCTGATCCATCAAGGAGACACATCCTTCTCTTATTTGATCCACAATGGAGACACATCGTTCAGTTTAGCCGCTGATTGCTTATCACTCAAGGCACCAAGTGTTCTCTCTTCTATGCCTTTATAGTTCCCTGTCTTCATGAATGCCTGGGATAGTTTAAAGCCTACTCTCCCTGATTCAGTTGGCATAAATTCAGCTTGTTTCTCCTATGCCACCAGCCTCAGCCTCACTCTCTGCTCTGACCTAAGTGTGTCTAAATTATTTCACTGTTGGTTGCTGCCCAGATCACTGGCTCGTGTCCTTTGCCTTCACTCCTCCGAACAGCAGCACCAAAAGTGTGAGCAGCAAACTTTTATTAAAATTCATTGGTCATTCATTTATTGAAATTCACTGGTCTAGAAATTCAGTGATCATTCTCTCCACAGGGAATGACTATTTCACTGACTGCATTCCTTCCTGAAAGCTAACTACTTAGCTTTCCATTTACTGAGTACCCCTCCTCCCTCTTCCCTCTTGCTGTCTCCACTACCTTCTCATTCTGGTTCTTCCACCTCTGAGTGCCTGAGAATAACCCCATGCTTCCTGATACTCTACTCTGCAAAAATGTACAAAATCCCTCTTTTTATAAACTTCTTCAATTCCAGGAATGCCTGGAGACTTGCTTCCAGCAAACAGGCTCATTAGGGTCATTTACCTACTAAAAACTAATTTCGCTTCTGAAAGATGAATGAACCCTACTTCCTCTTAGGTCAATTTGCTTAAATTCTTGAGCTCTTAGAATACTGGTTATCTTATTATTTGTACTTAAGAATAATGATATCTTGGTATCTTTTCGCATTGCTAGAAGGTTGAAAAGTTTCTGTGGGTGTGGTTGAAAAAAACTTCTATCTTCCCCATTTTTCTCATATGTAAAAGGTGCATAAATAACACCTAGCTCAATGGTCATGAGGTTGTTTGATGATTCTGTGTATTTATAAATTCAGAGGGCTTTGAACAATGGCTAGTACTCTAAGTAATACTCAAGAAATGTTAACAGTTGTAGCAGTTGCTACGGCTGGTTTTATCAGATACATTTGATCTAAAAAGGTTGTTTGGTTCTTGCCACAGAGTGATGAGTCCCTACCACACAGGGCTACTATGAGTGGATAATGAAGAACCTAGAACTTCTAGGATCTAGCGACTAGCAAAGGCAGCTTGCTCGTGTTGAGGATGAATTAGTAAAGGTGCATTAGAAAGAAGAGCAACATGAGATTCTATCATTTCAATACTCAGCAGACAATGAATGATGGGAGGGTGAGAGATGGGGTAATGGGCTCTTTGAAAAACCTTTGTCAGAGGCTACATTTGGAGTCCCAAAGCAGACTCCATCTCATTACTGTTGTTCCCTTCAGTTGTACTATTAGTAGAAGCAGTTACGTGGTACAAGAGCTCAGCAGCTGCAGAAACGCTGAGCTGAGTACTCGTCCCACTCCCCCGACAGCCCACCACCCCTTGATTGCCTATCTGTGGTGAGAAGGCCACCTCTGAGGTTTCTAGAAATGAGCTTTCAGTCAAGTACTCCATACTGTGCCCGGTGAAAGAGTCAACAGGGAAGTTAACTGCGCCAGACCTTCACAGCACTGTGGGAGAGATGAAGAAACAGAATCAACTACTTCCTCAGCAACTTCCCAGTTTCCCTAACCTCAAGTGTCCAGAAAACCAGAAAACACATGTGTGAACCCTGAGCCAGCATATGTAATGTGACCCACGGCATGGCTCAAGGTGAGGAAAGGTGTTAGAATCCCGCAGGAGCAGTGACTGGGCAGCAGGGATTGGTCCTGGAAGGGTTCTCTGCCCTCCACGTACTTCCAGAATGTTGATGGCGTGTCTATGGCGCTTCACCAATTCAAACCTGTTAAGAGCAAGTGGCTACAAGCATTACATACAGAGTAGCATGTGCCCTATGTACCAAGAGGAAGAATCAGTTTGAGGTCAAGAAAAGCCAGTCCCCCCCCTCCAAGGCAGATATTAGTGTACCTGAGTGGTGCCAGGTAAGTTTGATCCTGGCCCAAGTCACATACAACAAAACATAAGGAACTTGAGTCAATTGAACAATGAATTTAGAGAAACCGCTTTGAAACTTTTTTGCACATAAACCCAGAGACCCACCCCTCTTAGACCTTAAAGGCTTCATAACATCAGTTTATTTCACAAGTCTCATCGTCAGCTTACCAAAAGTAGGCATGGGGAAAAGGGAGATAAAAGCCTGCTACAAGGACACTGGTCACTCAGCACTGACCATTGTTCTAGAAGCAGTCTTTTTAAGACAAACTAAATGCGCCTGCACTAAAATGATTACATGACTATTATCTGCCCACTCAAAGAAAGTGAGATCCACTAAGTTCAAAACACCCAAGCAGCAGGCTTAATTGCCTCTGTAAGGAATGGCTTTTGTTTTGCCTAGTGCTCCATCAAAAACACTAAGTGTTAATGTACCCTATATCATCTATCTGGCCAGCTAACTAGTTTAATCCATCACACACCATGTGAAAGAATAAAAGCAGGTTGGTAGTGACAAGTTAATAGTAGATGCAGGAAATAAAATGGAGAAACACACTTTGACGGATGGTGCAGAACTATTAGGTGCTGTATGGATGGGTTCTGCCTGTTTTTTATAGTGGCCAATCAAAGCAAATTAGATTTAGTAATTTTAAACTTTAAATATGTCTCCGTAATTGAAAATTTAAAAGGTCAGTGGATTGAACAATTAAAATTTAATCACCTTCCACTCTCAAATCTCTACAAGTAATCCACCACAACAAATCTCAGAGTTAGCTCCTCATTGACCTAAATTACCTATTCTGCCAGGCCAACTTACCCCATACCAAAATCTCTCCCTCCCTCTATACTTTCTTAGATCACTGTAGCTGCATGAACAGGGGACTCTGGAACAGAAGCATTTAAAATCAAGCACCTATTTTCCTGCAAAGACTACAGTGTAGTGAGGTAGATCCTCCAGGCTCACAGATTCCTCTAGATCTTAAGGATCCTTCAAGATTGTAAAGATCCTTAAGACCTAGAGGGATCAACTTAGACTAATATCTTACTATGGCCTAAAAAACAATAATATCACTCAATATCAAGACTATAAAGGAAAATGAGAAAGTCTCAAATGGCTAAGAGGAGAAATATATCTGGATTTTCAGAATGTCCTGGTACATATTATAGCAGAGCTTGTCAGATTTAACTGAAACTAATAACCAATGAGGGTGTCATCTTGTTTCATTTAGTGCTGTGGAGCACAAACAAATCAGAACCATTGTAAAAAAGCCTCACATAGAAGAACATGTGGTTGTCTAGGGAATCAATTCCTGTAAATGTGCTTTTTCTTTCTCACACATGCATACAAACATATATCTCGCATACACATGTATCAAACATTTACACATACACTTATAAGGCACAAACAAAACTAAGTACTGTTATATACAATGCAACAACAAAATATTGGAAATAACCGAAAAACCTTAAAAGAAAAGGGCAGTTAAGCAGAGCTTGGCACACCCACTAATAGAATGCTAGCAGCTAAAAAAGTGGGGGCAAAGTGAGGGAGGGTGGGAGGGAAGAAATGAAATAGCAAAACCCTCTCTATTCTCGGTCCGAGTTATCTTTAAATCATGCAGTTTTTAAAGAGCAAGACAAAGAACGGTGCATGTTCTAAAATGCAAGTTGTATTAAAATGTACAGCTACATACTAACCTACAAATAAAGTAAGGAAACTAGTCAGCTTCCTTAATTTAAGTCTTAAGAAGCAAGTCTTAGTTACACCTTCCCTGAAAACTTTGGGTTCAGGCAAACTGTACCCAGTGATCAGCTCTACATACAGTCATCATGCCCAGAAAAGGTGTGTAGAGCCCTTGAGCAAAGAACACTCACTTTCTATTTGCATAACTATAAGACAAATGACATAGTGACTTACAAAATGACTCTTCCCAAAGAAAGTCAACAAGATCATTTGTGCCTCCTTTCTGAGATGTAGCAAAATTCTTACCCTCTTAATCCTACCCAGACATCCCACATATAACTTCAGGCATACTTTTTCAAAAGCGATTTCAGTGCACAATACCTGACAATGATTTCATGGTCTATGCTAGAAAGAATTATCATAAGTAATGAATTAGACTTTCCCTCTTACAATAGTAAAGGACATCAAGAGTGTGCCTCGGGTCTGCTGGAATGGTCTTCATATCAGGATGACTTGAATCATTCAATAGTTAAGGTGGTAGAATAGGAATAGTCTGGATTCTCAAATTAGAGCAGCACTTTGAAAATGGCATTCTCAACTCTCATTAGCTCTGACCCTAAGCCTCTTAATTCACATAAAATTCAGTTTGCTTCATCTGTAAGACTGGGGCTGTTCTGAGAATTAAATGATCACATTGGTTCCTTGCTAATAAAAGAATACATCAAAAGGCCAAAGAAATCATTTATAAATTGGATTATATTGAAGGGCTTTTATCTATCCCAAAATTAATATACAATTAAATATACTGTGAAAACTGACTCAAGCACAGCAGGCTATTTGACACCTTGGACACTCCCAGCCAAGACACTTCTGCCTTGCCTCCATCCTGCACAAAAGTTGGAAGAATGAAGTACCCCTTTACTTGACTTTGTTGGAAGCCAACAATGAGAGGTCATGGTTATGACCAAGGAGGCAGTTGGTTGAAAGTCTACCAGCCTATCTTTGAATGAAAGAGACAGAGAGAGCCGGTGTTGCCCTCCCCTTCCCTGCTCTTCCTTGATGACTTGATGGATTGAAAAGACAGCAGCACCCTGAAAAACCAGGAGAGAGTAGGTAAGAGAAAAGGCCAAGAGATATACAACTAAAATTGTCACATAACATCAATTTTTTTTAATTTTAGTGGCCAGCAAACCAGAGCCTCACAAGTAAGGTAAGTGGCCCACCAGTGAGCCACAGTATAATTAAACACCAAACCAGACCTCTTTATCTGGTTGCCTCAGGACACCCACTATAAAATAATTCTACCCTTATTTTTTCTGTTCCTTAGTAAAGGTTTGGTTTCTGGTAGCTAAACAGAATCAACTGCTACAGATGCTGCCCTCAAGAAATCCATGTTCTAGCAGTAAAAATAAAATATGTTTCCAAGTGTCTTAAATACAAAGTGGGAGTTATGGGTATGATTTGACAGAACACAATAAATTATATAGAAGTCATAACCCACATATCCAAATATTTTTAAGGAATTTGGTGGAGGAATTTATATTTATGTGAAGCACTTTATTCCATAGTCAGCATTCTAAAACATAAATACATTACCTGGTATAGCTGAGATCTTCAGGAACTTCAAGTGAAAGGCACGTTGCTTGGAAAATATCCAATTTTACATACACTTATCTTTTAGATATATGAAAACCATAAAGCAAAAGAATTTAGAAGCATTACAGAGAACCCAACAATGCTAGGGTTATAAAAAGTCAAATTTTCAAATTTACTGTACAACACACATTTGGTTTGCTATTTTGCCAAGCATTTCATTGTTAAACACTGCATTGATATAAAAAGAAACGCTTTACGAGTTTACCTTTATACTGCAGATACAGCAAACACAGAAATTGAAAATGTTGCTAATATCTTCACTCACTGAATTTTTCCACTGCTCTTAGGTTGGACGTTAGTGAAAAGTTTAGAGTGTATAGCAAATTTTGAAAATGCTGTTATCAACAATGGTTGTTTTGCAACATGTGTGCTATTAACACAATATCTGAAATATGGTTATATTTCCTGTAATGATTTGTTGCATGAATCTTAGAACAATGGAAACCGCTCAGACTAGTAGCAAAGTTTTAAAACAATTTAATTAACCTTGCATCCAAAACCTGTGTTACCAACGAAACTTCAAGTAAGAGGTGACTGAGCTAAAAAGGCTGTTATTATAATGAAAAAATATATTTAGTTAGCTTCCAAAACTTCAAGCTCTCGTTCTAGCTTCAGAAATTGCTTACCTGTGCAACAGTTGGGGTTTCTCATTCTCTCTGAACACTAATTCTTCTTATTCCTAAAAACACTGAGAATAACACTCATCCCATCTGATCACTACTGGAAGTTCAAATTTTAAAAGAATAATTATTTTTAAGGAGGAAGGCTGAGAGATGGTCAGAGGAATGAATATAGGCTTTGCATCCCAGGGCCTGAGCAACCCCTGAGCAGTAGCACATGTAGACTCAAACCAGAAATAAAAATAAAAAAAAGATGTTGGTGATGCCGGTGGGCCTGGGGTTGACTTATGTAAAGTGGAGAGAGAGACAGTGATCTCAAGAAGAGGATCTACTGCCTTTCCTGGCCCACCTCTGCTACCCCGTGACTGGCTGGGGAGTCTAGGACAGAAAAAGTCTACAGTTAGCCCCGTAAGGCACAGACTTCAAGTCCTTCCAACCCCACTAGGGTAGCCCTGTCAGGCCACATCTGATGTCCACTTATTCTACATGGCACAGGAGTTAATAACCCCTAATTTCTAGAAGAGTGGACAACTCAGGATGGAGTGAGGAATCTTCTTTCAGAAAAGGAAAGTCAGTCTTAAGCCTTACCCAGGTCTTTGGATCTTCCTCCTTTCTCACAGAAAAGAATTTCAGGAGGAGACGTACAGTGAAGTGAACAGAGTTTATTTGGAGGTTTTTGAGGAAGGAGAGAGAGAATGTGGCCTTCTCCAATGGTGGCGGAAGCTACAGTACACATTACAGCATTAGATAATGAAAGTACACATCTCAAAGGGCAACATATGCTTGGACACCACACATATGGGCAACAAATGTGCTTGACACCACATGCCCGTGGCCACAACACATGGACACAAGCAGCACAAGGGCTAAGGCAACACATGCACATGTGTCCATGCTCAAGATGGCTTTTACAAGGTTTCTCCAAAGCTGCCCCATGGGCTTTCTACGAAGGTAAGAGTCTGTTGCTAGCGTGATCACCAAGAGAGAGTAGAGTTAGGAGCAATTAAGGTCTTCTTTGAGATTCCTCTCCAGGCTCTATTCCTGCTGGAGCTTCTCTTGAGGATCCAGGTAAAGGTCTTATCAGGTCTTAGTTCCTTTGTCCATAAAAGTGGGTCCCTGACAGCCTTTATGACTTCTAGCAATTTCACTGCCATGGGGGCGGGGGTCTCTGCCTACCTTCCTGCCTGTGTCAATGGGCATGACTTTCCACTGCTACATAGTTCCCAACCAGAGGGCATAAACTTAAACTGATACTACTGAATCAAGATAATCTTCAGAAGCATCTGTATATTTCTAGTTTCATATACTTCCTTTCAAGAGCATCTTCAGAGCTTCAAGAGAAGACATGGTCTTGACTGCCTGAACTTATGGCAGCAAACTATTATAAAGAGTCTCCAGTTGAGTTTCATCTCCAGGATAAAACCAGCTCCATTTGTGTCAGTGAATCTATGTCCATGTCATAGACATGTCATCTACGTCCAGAAACCAGACTCTGACAGAGCACATCACACTTGCTGTGAACTCATAACTGAAACTTCTCTTTTAAGAAAACCCAACACTTAGAGAGTAAGAGACAGTATAACAGGTAAGGTATGGTAAGGTATAACAGGTAAGGTGACTGTGTTGTATGCAGCCAACCTCGGTCTGATTCTCAGGACCCCTTTTGGTCTCTCCAGCACCACCAGGAGTGATTCCTAAGGAATAACTAGGAAGAAGTAACCCTGAGCATACCCCTTTGGGTGTGGTCCCCAAACAAGACAAACAAAAATAAATAAAGGAAAAAAAACAATACCTAAAGCTAAGTTATATGTCTGTTAACTCTGATCATTTCTTTATTGGTAGCTAATAAAGACAGAAACTAACATGTACTTTTATCAGCACAAAAGAAGAAACAAAGCCATATACTATTATTTTTTTTAATTATTTATTTTTACAATTACAAAGATATACAATTAAAAAAGTTCATATTTGGGTTTTGGTCATACAGTGTTCCAGCACCCATCCCGCCACCAGTGCCCATCTCCCACCACCAACGCCCCCGTTCCCTCCCCTCCCAGCCCTCCTCCATGGCAGGTTCTTTATTTCTTTCCATTTCTCTTTCTCTTTTTCCTTCCCTCCAGACTATGGATTACAGAACATACATTAAAGGGTTGTCATGTGTATCCTTTGCCTCTATTTAATGCTCAGTTCTAGGTTGGCATTAGTACCCTCGACAATTGTTAGCACACTGTTCCATTTTCTGTCTTACCTAGCCTCTGACTCCCACACGTTTGTGATAATTTCCATCTTTGACAAGACCTCCTGATATATGTTTCACTTGACCTTTGGATATTGGTATCATAATATGTACATATGTATTTATGTTATGCAGATAAATGTAGTCATTCTGTATCTGTCTCTCTCCTTCTGGCTAATTTCGCTCTAACATAATCTTCTCCATGTCCATCCATTTATAGGCAAATTTATAACTTCATTTTTCCTGACAGCTGCATAGTATTCCGTTGTGTAGATGTACCAAAGCTTTTTATCCAGTCATCGATTTTCGGGCACTCTGGTTGCTTCCAGATTCTGGCTATTGTGAATAATGCTGCTATGAACATAAAAGTAGGGATGGTGTTTCCTCTGCGTATTTTTGGTTTCCCAGAGTAGATTCCCAGAAGTGGTATGGCTGGGTCCAATGGGAGCTCAATTTCTAGTCTTTGCATATACTATTATTAATGTAGACAGATAGATAGGAGAGAGCTTTTGGCAATGGAATTCCTGAGATGTATTAAAACCAATAGCTCCAAGGCTGCAAAAAAGCCCACCTTGCAGACATGGGAACTAAGGCCTGATAAGGCTTTTTACATAGCACCAACAGAGCCAGTGAAGGCTGGATCCTCTCTTAGGAAAGCTCCGGGAGAAACAAAGGCCAAGGAAAAACATTTCAAAAAGACCACTGACCAATCCCCAATCCCTAGTCCTTAGGCAACCGCCAATGAACTCTTTTTTTAAGTATTTTATTATACCACCGTGAGATACAAATAAAAAGATATACAATTAAAAGTTCATATTTGGGTTTTGGTCATACAGTGTTCCAGCTCCCGTCCCTCCACCAGTGCCCATCTCCCACCACCAATGTCCCCAGTTCCCCCCCTCCCCTACAGCCTACTTCCATGGCAGGTTCTTTATTTCCTTCCCTTTCTCTCTCTTTCTCTTTCCTTCCCTTCCCAGACTATGGATTAAGGGGAACGTATACCATTAAAAGTTTGTTGTCATGTGTATCCTTTTGCCTCTATTTAATGTGCTCAGCTAGGTTGGCATTGGTAAATCCTAGGACAATTATTAGCAGCATACTTTACCATTTTCTGTCTTACCTAACCTCTGAGCTCCCAACGTTTGTGATATTTTCCACCTTTGGTTGGACCTCCTGAGCATGTTTCTCATTGACCTTGATATTGGTATACATAATATACATATATTTATGCCATGCGAATAAATGCAGATCATTCTGTATCTGTCTCTCTCTTCTGGCAATTTTTACCATAATCTTCTCCATGTAATCCATCCATTTATAGGCAAATTTTACTTAACTCCATTTTTTCTCTTAAACAGCTGCGGGAAACTGCCCATCCTCCTTTGCTAGTCTTTCATACACTATAGCAAGATTATTCATATATATTTGAATCTGGAGCAAAACTAGAGCGGCCCGAAAATCGATGACTGATAAAGAAAGCTTTGGTACATCTACACAATAGGTCACTTTGATCACTTGATCACTTGAATCCAGGTATTCATCGATTTGCTCGAGCGGGCGCCAGTAACATTTCCATTGGCCCTATCACGGCCAATGTAGCCCAATGGCATCTGGTTGATTCAGGAATATGAAGAGCCTCAAACCGTTCCTTCAGGGTCTTTACAAGGAAGTCTGACCATCTTGTAGGTGGGCGGCCACGTGATCTTTTGACATCCCGTGGGATCCAGTCGGTAATGGCTCTAGTCCAGCGGTTGTCTCCAAATCGCATTACATGTCCAGCCCATCTGATTTTCGATGCCTTGGCAAACGAGACAGCGTCCCTGATTCTGGAATAGCGACGGAGGTCAGAACTCCGGATTCCTTCTCTCACTTGAGTGAGGCGTGATATTCCAAGCATAGCTCTTTCGATTCCTCTCTGGGAGACCCGAATAGCATTCTCATCCTGTTGTCAGGGCTCCAGGTCTCTGAGGCGTATGTTAATGCAGGGAGAACGGTGGAGTCAAAGAGATGTGCCCGGAGCCGGAGGTTCTTTGTCCTTTTAGCTATTTCTTCGATGCCTTTGAAGGCATTCCATGCCGCCTTCCTCCCCCTGCGCAGCTCAGGTTTTTAGGTCGTTCATCATGTTGATTCTCGACCTAGGTACACATAACTGCTGCATTCAGAGATGTTTGTTCCATTGAGAGTGAATGGGGCCTCTGGAACTAGTTCATTTCTTCATGAACATTGTTTTCTTTAGATTCAGCTGTAGACCTATCTTTCCACATTCTCGGTCAAAGTCAGCCAGCATTTGTGCCGCTTGGCTAATGTTTGGTGTTATTAGAACGATGTCATCAGCGGAGCGGAGGTGGTGTAGTTGCCGACCATCTATCTTCACTCCCATTCCTTCCCATTCTAATTGCTGCATGATGTTCTCGAGGGTGGCGCTGAAGAGTTTTGGTGAAATGGTATCACCCTGTCGAACCCCTTTTTCACATTAATGATCACTTTTGTAGAATGGTGAGATCCTGGTGGTGAATCCGTAATACAGCTCACGAAGGATCTTGATGTATTGGGTTTGAACACCCTGTTTGGCTAGGGCTTCGATGACTGCTTCAGTCTCCACAGAATCAAAGGCTTTCTGTAAATCAATGAACGTGAGACAGAGCGGCATCTTGTACTCCCTACAAACCTCAATGAGCTTGGTTACTGTGGTGGATATGGTCGATTGTGCTGAATCCTTTCCCGAAGCCTGCTTGCTCGCATGGTTGTCCTTCATCTAGTGTTCTGCTAATCCTGTTCAGGATGACTCGTGTAAACAGCTTGTAGATGACAGACAACAGGCAGATGGGGCGATAGTTGCCGATGTCGTGAATGTCTCCCTTCTTGAACAGTAGAACTGTCCTGCTGGTTTTCCATTGGGAGGGCACCTTGCATTCGGACAGGTAGCGGTGAAGAGCCGAGCTAGTGTATTGATGAGTACCGACGGCAGATTCTTCAGGTGTTCGGGTCTGACTTTGTCTGGGCCTGGTGCTGTTCCCTTCTTTACCGACGAGATGGCATGTCGGATTTCAGAAGGGAGAACGTTGGGAATGACATATCCATCCTGTGGAATTTGGTATGTGGGCAGGTGGATGTGGCTATCAAAGAGATTTGAGTAGAAGTCCTGGATAATCTTCTCCATTGCCTTTCTGGAAGATGTGATAGATCCATCAGGGCGTCGGAGGGCAGTCATCTTGGTCTTATAGTTGGCGAAGGACAGGCGGGCAGTGCGAATGCTTTTCCCGGCTTCTGCTGCATCTTCCAGTATTTCTGCTCTTCTGTCTTTGAGGTCTTCTTTATCGCTTCTCTGCACCGTTTAGCAAGCTTGGACGTTAGCATTTGGTCTCCTGAGGCTCAGCGCCTTGCCACGCTGGCGAATGAGCTCAAGAGTTTCTGAAGACAGGCGCCCTTTGTGTCTTTCTCTCTCTCTCGGCATTCTTCGCACAATCATGGAGGTGCTGAACCAGTCGGTTGTATTCTTCATCGATGTCGCCAATGATGGTATCTTCCCCATGTTGCTGCAATGGTGCCAAAGAGTTCCCAGTTGGTGGTCGCTCTGGGAGTTCTCTTCTTAAACTTTGCAGCCTTTTCTCCCCGTTGAGGGAAGTAGAATTTTGCACGAAGGAGACGGTGGTCCGATCCTGTTTGGAATTTGGGGACGACAGCAACATCGGTCAGACAAAACCGTCGATTGAAGATGATGTGGTCAATTTCATTGTGGAACTGTCCGCCAGGAGATTCCCATGTCCAACGCTTTCGCTTCAGCTTTCTGAAACTGTGAGTTCCCATGAATGGTCTTGGTGGACATGATGAACTCAGATAGTCTCTCACCCTGTTCGCTCCATTCTCAGGCCATGGGTCCCGATGTGGAGTTCTTCAGCCGATCTTCTTGGTCCTATCTTGGCATTAAAATCACCGACTATGATCTTGTAGAAGGTGTGATCTTTTTATAGAACTCCTCCAATTCCATGTAGAATTTCTCAATTTCATCTTCTTTGTATGTGGATGTTGGTGCGTAGACAATGAAGATAGAAATTGCTGGCAGTGGGCCACATCTCTTCAAGTGTAATCGCCCTATTCGGTTTGTTAGGCATTCAAATGAATCAATGTTTACGGCCATGTTCGTGGTTGACAAGGACACCAACGCCACCGATGCCTCTTTTCGCTCGCATGTTCCAAGGAACAATTCTTCTCCGGTGTCAAATACAGCATGATGCAACTGACGCCTCCTCGCTCCAGTCAGACCAATGATGTCGCATTTGATCTTTTTGCTTGCAGCATCAGATCCTCAATATATGCTTCCGATGCCAGTGTACGTGCATTGAAAGTACAGACAGTCATTTTAGTCCTTCTTCGCTTTGGCAGCCTAGGATGGCCATGAAATTTTGTCAGGCACTGCTTGTTTGCCTTTCTTACTGCTGCCGTATTATGGGCTCTTTCGGGTCAGGAAAAATAAACATTTCTGTTACTGGATTTGGCATATCGAACACGCATCGGACAGCTTGCCAGGCTCTCGCCATGCGGGCTATATTCTCATTACTTTGGGGGCTCTCTCAGAGGGGTGGGTAGAATATTGAGGTAATTTGCGTCCGCTCAGCCGGTCACGGCAACGGGGAAAAGCTGGTTTCTGCCTGCCAGGTGTACCTGTGTGTCTTAGGCTCAAGCATTCCGCGCTTGAAATACTCTCCTCTGAAGGGCGGGTCTCTGGGCAGGGTGGGTCCTTGTAGGCTGGGTTTTGACAAGCCAGGCTGGAGACTGGATTAATCTGGGGGCTGGAGACTGGATTAGTCTGCTGGGTGGAGATCTTACCTGCTGCAGAGTGTGTGGATTATGTGAAGATCGCTGCCAGCAAGGTGTGGGGTTTCTCTGGGCTCTCTCCGGAGGCTCCATCGGATGGTGGACTCGGCTGTAGTGTGCTCTCGTGGTCCATGGAATGCAGGGGTCTAACGGGAAAGCTGGTTTCTGCTCTGCCGGGTGT
>JAJIBD010024567.1:0-27509 GCA_021461705.1 Cryptotis parvus | reverse complement strand
TGATCACTTGATCACTTGAATCCCGTTACTCATCGATTTGCTCGAGCGGGCGCCAGTAACATTTCCATTGGACCCTATCACGTGCCAATGTAGCCCAATGGCATCTGGTTGATTCAGGAATATGAAGAGCCTCAAACCGTTCCTTCAGGGTCTTAACAAGGAAGTCTGACCATCTTGTAGGTGGGCAGCCACGTGATCTTTTGACATCCCGTGGGATCCAGTCGGTAACGGCTCTAGTCCAGCGGTTGTCTCCAAATCGCATTACATGTCCAGCCCATCTGATTTTCGATGCCTTGGCAAACGAGACAGCATCCCTGATTCTGGAATAGCGACGGAGGTCAGAACTCCGATTCCTTCTCTCACTTGAGTGAGACGTGATATTCCAAGCATAGCTCTTTCGATGCCTCTCTGGGAGACCCGAATAGCATTCTCATCCTGCTTTCGTAGGACCCAGGTCTCTGAGGCGTATGTTAATGCAGGGAGAACGGTGGAGTCAAAGAGATGTGCCCGGAGCCGGAGGTTCTTTGTCCTTTTAGCTATTTCTTCGATGCCTTTGAAGGCATTCCATGCCGCCTCTCTTCCTCCTGGCGCAGCTCAGGTTTTAGGTCATTCATCATGTTGACTTCTCGACCTAGGTACACATAACTGCTGCATTCAGAGATGTTTGTTCCATTGAGAGAGAATGGGGCCTCTGGAACTAGTTCATTTCTCATGAACATAGTTTTCTTCAGATTCAGCTGTAGACCTACCTTTCCACATTCTCGGTCAAAGTCAGCCAGCATTTGTGCCGCTTGGCTAATGTTTGGTGTTATTAGAACGATGTCATCAGCGAAGCGGAGGTGGTGTAGTTGCCCGACCATCTATCTTCACTCCCATTCCTTCCCATTCTAATTGTCTCATGATGTTCTCGAGGGTGGCACTGAAGAGTTTTGGTGAGATGGTATCACCCTGACGAACCCCTCTTTTGACATCAATGATCACTTCTTTGTAGAATGGTGAGATCTTGGTGGTGAATCCATAATACAGCTCACGAAGGATCTTGATGTATTGGGTTTGAACACCCCTGTTTGACTAGGGCTTCGATGACTGCTTCAGTTTCCACAGAATCAAAGGCTTTCTGTAAATCAATGAACGTGAGACAGAGCGGCATCTTGTACTCCCTACAAACCTCAATGAGCTTGGTTACTGTGTGGATATGGTCGATTGTGCTGAATCCTTTCCGGAAACCTGCTTGCTCGCATGGTTGACCTTCATCTAGTGTTCTGCTAATCCTGTTCAGGATGACTCGTGTAAACAGCTTGTAGATGACAGACAACAGGCAGATGGGGCGATAGTTGCCGATGTCATGAATGTCTCCCTTCTTGAACAGTAGAACTGTCCTGCTGGTTTTCCATTGGGAGGGCACCTTGCATTCGGACAGGTAGCGTGTGAAGAGCCGAGCTAGTGTATTGATGAGCACCGATGGCAGATTCTTCAGATGTTCGGGCCTGACTTTGTCTGGGCCTGGTGCTGTTCCCTTCTTTACCGATGAGATGGCATGTCTTATTTCAGAAGGGAGAACGTTGGGAATGACGTATCCATCCTGTGGAATTTGGTATGTGGGCAGGTAGATGTGGCTATCAAAAAGATTTGAGTAGAAGTCCTGGATAATCTTCTCCATTGCCTGTCTGGAAGATGTGATAGATCCATCAGGGCATCGGAGGGCAGTCATCTTGGTCTTATAGTTGGCGAAGGACAGGCGGGCAGTGCGAATACTTTTCCCGGCTTCTGCTGCATCTTCCAGTATTTCTGCTCTTCTGTCTTTGAGGTCTGCTTTTATTGCTTCTCTGCACTGTTTAGCAAGCTTGGACGTTAGCATTTGGTCTCCTGAGGCTCGCGCCTTGCCACGTTGGCGAATGAGCTCGAGAGTTTCTGAAGACAAGCGTCCTTTTGTGTTTTTCTCTCTCTCGGCATTCTTCACACAATCATGGAGGTGCTGAACCAGTCGGTTGTATTCTTCATCGATGTCATCAATGATGGTATCTTCCCATGTTGCCGCAATGGTGCTAAAGAGTTCCCAGTTGGTGGTCGTTCTGGGAGTTCTCTTCTTAAACTTTGCAGCCTTTTCTCCCCCGTTGGGGAAGTAGAATTTTTGCACGAAGGAGACGGTGGTCCGATCCTGTCTGGAATTTGGGGACGACAGCAACATCGGTCAGACAAAACCGTCGATTGAAGATGATGTGGTCGATTTCATTGTGAAACTGTCCACCAGGAGATTCCCATGTCCAACGTTTCGCTTCAGCCTTCTGAAACTGTGAGTTCCCATGAATAGTCTTGGTGGACATGATGAACTCAGATAGTCTCTCACCCTGTTCGTTCCATTCTAGGCCATGGGTCCCGATGTGGAGTTCTTCAGCCGATCTTCTCGGTCCTATCTTGGCATTAAAATCACCGACTATGATCTTGTAGAAGGTGTGATCTTTTTATAGAACTCCTCCAATTCCATGTAGAATTTCTCAATTTCATCTTCTTTGTATGTGGACGTTGGTGCATAGACAATGAAGATAGAAATTGCTGGCAGTGGGCCACATCTCCTCAAGTGTAATCGTCCTATTCGGTTTGTTAGGCATTCAAATGAATCAATGTTGACAGCCATGTTCGTGTTGACAAGGGACACCAATGCCACCGACGCCTCTTTCATCACATGTTCCAAGGAACAATTCTTCTCCGGTGTCAAATACAGCATGATGCGACTGACGCCTCCTCGTCTCAGTCAGACCAATGATGTCGCATTTCTGATCTTTCTTGCTTGCAGCATCAGATCCTCAATATATGCTTCCGTTGCCAGTGTACGTGCATTGAAAGTACAGACAGTCATTTTAGTCCTTCTTCGTTTTGGCAGCCTAGGACAGCCGTGGAAATTTTATCAGGCACTGCTTGTTTGCCTTTCTTACTGCTGCCGTATTAAGGGCTCTTTCGGGGTCAGGAAAATAAACATTTTTGTTACTGGGTTTGGCATATCGAACACGCATCGGACAGCTTGCCAGGCTCTGCCATGCGGGCACTATATTCTCATTGCTTTGTGGGGGCTCTCTCAGAGGGGTGGGTAGAATATTTGTGGTAGTTTGGAGGTAAATCGTCGGGCGCCGCTGTGCGTGCCGCGGCAAACGGGAAAGCTGGTTTCTGCTCTGCCGGGTGTACCTGTGTCTGAGGCTCAAGCATTCCTGGGTTTGAAATACTCTCCTCTGAAGGGCGGGTCTCTGCAGGGCGGGTCCTTGTAGGCTGGGTTTCTGACAAGCTGGGCTGGAGACTGGATTAATCTGTGGGCTGGAGAGTGGATTAATATGCTGGGGGGAGATCTTACCAGCTGCAGAGTGTGGATTGCATTTTATGCATATATTAATTCAGCCAATCTCGACATGAGTGCTAACTTCCCTCCACCAGCATTCCTAGATTCTCTACTCATTCTATCCCCTAAAAATTCCCCCGCCTGTCTGCCAACTTGACAGGCACATTATAAAATTTCAGAAGTTACTGCTTAGCTCTTGTATTTTCAGTTTTGTTGAATCTGTGTTCTGGACATACGACTATACCTGCCACTCATATAACTGTTATAACTGAAGCCTTGATGCCTGTTTACACATTGCATCTTGTTTTATTTTCCCCCCACTTGATTCTTTCCTATGTAAGTATCTCTCTAAACACTTGAGTCAAAGGGTGATCTGGCTCTCTGCCTTTTGAACTGCCTTAAACAATGCTTTGGAATAATTCTTAGGCACACTTCATGAAGAATCTAAGAGGGAAAGGCTTGAATAAGGGACATATTTATAACAACTTATTTCTCACAGTGAGCTATTTGGTCAATTGAAATGGTAATGAGAAGAAAGGCATCAGTTATATTTCTTTTTTTAAAAATTTTTTTATTTTTACAATTACAAAGATATACAATTAAAAAGTTCATATTTGGGTTTTGGTCATAAAGTGTTCCAGCACCCATCCCTCCACCAGTGCCCCTCTCCCACCACCAACGTCCCCGGTTCCCTCCCCACTTCCCCAGCCCACCTCCATGGCAGGTTCTTTATTTCTTTCCATTTCTCTCTCTTTCTCTTTTCCTTCCCTTCCAGACTATGGATTACAGAACATACATTAAAAGGTTGTCATGTGTATCCTTTTGCCTCTATTTAATGCTCAGTTCTAGGTTGGCATTAGTACCCTCGACAATTATTAGCACACTGTTCCATTTTCTGTCTTACCTAACCTCTGACTCCCACACGTTTGTGATAATTTCCACTTTTGACAAGACCTCCTGATATATGTTTCACTTGACCTTGGATATTGGTATCATAATATGTACATATATATTTATGCCATGCAAATAAATGCAGTCATTCTGTATCTGTCTCTCTCCTTCTGGCTAATTTCGCTCAACATAATCTTCTCCATGTCCATCCATTTATAGGCAAATTTTATAACTTCATTTTTTCCTAATAGCTGCATAGTATTCCATTGTGTAGATGTACCAAAGCTTTTTTTTATCCAATCATCGATTTTCGGGCACTCTGGTTGCTTCCAGATTCTGGCTATTGTGAATAATGCTGCTATGAACATAAAAGTAGGGATGATGTTTCCGCTGTGTATTTTTGGTTTCCCAGAGTAGATTTCCAGGAATCTCGAGCAGGCACCAGTAACATCTCCTTATGTCCTGTCTCATCCTAGTAGAGCCCAACGGCATCTGCTTGCTCCAGGAATATAAAGAGCCTCAAACCATTACATCAGGTCATGGGAATGAGGTCTATAATTGTTACTTGTATTTGGCATATCAAATACAACACGGATAGCTTGCCAGGCTCTGCCGTGCTGGTGGCATACTCTTGTAGTCACCTCTAAATCCAGCATTTATTGATGAACCGTAATAGGCTCTTCTGCTGGGTGGAGTTCAGAAGAGAAGGAAGTCAGGATGTGGAAAATGGAGGCCCTCATGGAGTGGGGGTCGTCTGACTTGTTGTGAGGCTCTGCTGGGGTGGCGGGACAGGGCTAGAGCCGGCCATCCCTCCCGGGTGCCTCGTGAGTGGTTGGGCACAAGGAGAGTAGGTAGCAACTCTGCCCCATGTGTGTGACTCTCTGGATCAGCATACTTGTGCCAGATTTGAAAAAGACTGCTGCAGGCTGGGTCCGATGAGCCAGGCAGTAACAGGCTCTTCTTCTGGGTGGAGTTCAAAAGAGAGGGAAGTCCGGATATGGAAAATGGTGGCCCTCATGGAGTGGTGGGTCTTCTGGCTTGTTGCGAGGCTCTGCTGGGGTGGCAGGCCAGGGCTAGAACACGGCATCCCTCTGGGTGCCTCGAGAGCGGCTGGGCACAGGGAGATTACATGAAGCCCATGAAATTATGGTTTATTTCTCCCCCATGAATATACATCCATTGAGGTGTATTTCTTTATACCAGCTCTCTCATTCTCTACTGTATTTAGATATATAAAAGATAATCTCAGAGAAAGGCACTTGCCCCTGGCATTATAATTTTTAGATCTGAATAAAGATCTTCACCTAGAAGCTGATTTGTTGATCTTTGTTGACACTACGCTCCCTGAATATTAGGATTACTTTTGCATATATTAGGGGTCTGACTTGAGGTCAGAGTATCCAATTTGCTGGGAGATTCGAGCCCTGTGTATGTTCTAAGTTGTGACCAATAGCTAGAGGTCTGGGGAATTCCATTATTTTGGAATGTAGCTGCAGAGCTTGTTTAAGTAAAAGCCTTTAGAAGTGCACTGGACTCCTGAGTTTTCCTCCATCCCCTCCTGCTTTGGAGGTAGAAGGAAACTTGTTTGATGATATCATTGGGGACCCAAGCTGCTCCCAGAGACATTCCCACCACTCTACAGGGCATTCAGAAAGACTCTAGAAGTATTGGTAAAACACTCCACGACCATTAAATCTAAAGGAAAGTTTCCTCATTAACAACAAATTCATGTCATTTTTCTTGTATAGGCTATGAAAAAAATGCAAGAGAATGGAATCACACATTATTCTTAACTTTCTATCCCAGAATGGATTTGCATATTGATTGAACCCATTTATAATTCCCTTTGTACACTTCTCTATCTCCCATACACAAAAACACACACACACAGGTCCACCTATGGGATGTAGGATGATATAGTAGGCCCGCCCATAAGCCATTGATAAAGGTGATATGGGGGAGGGATGAAGTGATTCTCGAATGTCTCATCATTGGTAAGAAGAGGACCCAGGACTGACGTCATCTCTGTGTCCAACCACATGTCCTGGTTTCCCCCCTCACCTCCCATGGAGGTGTGATGACTCTGTAGATGCAAATGTATGTGACCAGAAGCCAGAGCAGAGGGTTAGCAGTCCCTGTGCAGTGGGGCTATAGACAGCCCTTTATGAGGCCATCACTTGAGCAACAGGAAGTGACCTCAGGTTGACCATGGTATCATATAGATCACGGAACCCTGGTCACCAGGCACCCACATTCTGTAAACTACAGTTTACTCAGTTCACTTGCTGGTAAAGCAGAAAATCTAACAATGTTTTGCTGTTTTCCCAGATCCCAAGGCTGTGGCCTAAAGTGCCATAAAAGCAACATTGTGAAAAGAATGAGAACATGGGTAAGGACACGGTGCAGACGCTCACGGAATAGTTCGACGACATCAGAGGTGGCACAGGAAGCTCAGGTCAGTCCGGGCCACCACACTGCTGCCAATGGGACATTTCTGTAGCCTCTCCTCAATGTGTGTGTTCATACACACATCTGAGCATGTGTTTGTGTGAATATATGTGTTTATATGTGTGTGTTTTCATGAGGTGAAGTCCTACACTGAGCAAGAGGTACTGGGACAAGGTCAGGGAGTAATGGAAATTGCTCTTTGGCTAAGATTTGTCTTAGCTTCTAAGTGTGCCATGTTTATTCCTTGATGATGCTTTACCAGATGTTCAGGGACCTGGGGAGTCTGTTGGGTGACAGCCTAGCTAGTTTGGGAGCTTTTCTGTTTTATCTACTCACAGTTTAATCTATTTACATGTTCTTAAGCCAAGGTTCATACAATTGAGATCTCTCTTTTATGTAAACACTGATAGAGCATGTTACAAAGCCACCTTGACTGAGATTGAGTATCTTCTGAGTTATCATTATACATATACTAAGATTTCTGTGTTATCTAGATTGGGCACAACTCCTCTTGGACCCAGCGTGGGACAGTTAGAATTTACCAGGAGACTACCACCATGGCTATGTTGAGACTATCCTTTAAAATTATAGGAAGGATCATACTAGTTTGCCCTGATGCAGGCGAGTGCGACCCCTTTAGTCTACAGGGATGAAGATACTCAGAATCACTCTGGTGCAAATAATATATAAGAAGGACCTTGTGGATACTATCTAGATTACATGAAGCCCATTAAATTAAGATGTAATACGTTACACCAGCCCCTTCTCTCTCTTTCTCCAGTGTTTTACATAAGAGATAATCTTTGAAGAAGGGATCAGTCCTTGGCATAATCCTTTGTTTCTACCCATAACAGGGTGTGGCACCATCCTTCTACATTCTTCTGCTACCAAGAAGCTATTAAGGGTTCTTTGTTGACAGGACCTTCCCTGTCAACAGTTAGGATTACTTTAGTGTATATAAGGGGACTAACTTGATGCACTTGCCACTTTTTTGGTCAGGTCTCTCTTTGGTGGGAGTCCTCTCTGGTGGGATCCTCTTTGGTAGGAGACTTATGCCCCTATGTTTGGTCTAAGTTCTGACCAGGGCTATAGTTATTTCATTATATTGGATTGCGGTGATAGAGCTTATGTACAACTAAAAGCGTTTTTTAGAACCGTGCCACATTCATGAGCTTTCATCCCTTCCCTGGCGGCCTTGGAGGTAGAAGAGAACTTCTGTTCTAATACTGTTGGGGGACCCCAGCAGCTCCCCGACAGAAGACAATTTTAATGCAGCAGTGGTGAGAGTGTAACAGTCATGAGTGTGAGCTTCTGCTGGCCATCAAGGCTATACAAATTTAGAAGAGCAACTCGCCATTGAGGAGAACCAGTCCTTTTTCAATGCAATCATGGAGTACCCCAGCACCAGGGATAGCCAAAAGAGTCCAGGGACTAAAGAAAAGAGTGGTTCACAAAGAAAAAGGTGCTGGTACTGATGTGTTGGTTCTTTGAAAAGCTGGAAAGTAGGAATGAAAACAAAGGACCAAATAACCTATGTCAAGGCAGAAGACTCAGGCCAGTGGTTTGCAGCAATATGACACAGCATGTTCCATTCGTTTTGATCACTATAGCTTTGTAGCATAGTTTCAAGTTAGGAATGACATACCTCTAAATTCTTATTTTGCACTATGGCTTTGGCTATTTGGGGTATTTTAAGGTATGCAAACTACCGTATTGGCTGTTCTAAAGGTTTTTAAGAACATAATCTAAATTTAGTGGGAGAATGCATTGAATATTTATAGTAATTTAAGGTAGAATGGTCATTCTATGTATACTTATACTTCCAATTAATGAACATGGCATATTTTCCCATTGCTAAAGTCATCTATTTATTTTTCTTAAATAAAAAGCATTAAATTTTGCTTAAACACTTTGTTTACAAAGTTACATAGAGTTGTTAAAGGTATTCAATATTCCAACACCAGTTCTACCACCAGAGTGACCTGTCATCACATGGTCCCCAGTTTCCAAACCACACACCATGCCTGTATCTTTAGCAGGTACAATAATTTATTTTATAATGCTTGTTACAACTAGATGGCTAATGGAATTATCAAGGGGAATGCTATGGTTAAATATAATTTGTGCAAACTGTTATATCTTACCATGAGCTCATTAAGTCCTTTTCAGGGAGTCACTGAGCTACTTGATGCTAGCTGATCTTTCTGTGTTATTGTTTTTGCTTATTGAACTTATTGGCTTCTGTGTTACTTTCCCATCTAATTTGGTGGCTCTAACTGAGATGTCCGTATTATGCAATTTTGAGGTGGCTGTGTATGTCAGAATATCTATAATTTGTGGAAATTGCTGATGAGTTACTTGATGGCAGTTGTAGAACATAAATATAGCAACAGGGCTTCAGGATCTATGGGAGGTGGGAGTATCTTCACACCCCCAGTCTGACAAGACCCCAAAGTTCTCAGCCAGAAAACTGATGTACCTAAATTTTCTATGGTTTGTTATCTCAGATTAGTTGAGAAGCAGATCTGAGTACAGGAGAAAGCCTAGTACCTGAGAAAGAACACTTTCCGCCTTTTTATTCATGAACAATAAAGCACCTTGAAAGAAAATGGCAGGTGACATAAAGTGCCTGGGAGTGCTCAGCAGATGGATGCAAAGGGACAGTAAATGTGTGAACTGGGAGAGCAGAAAGTACGCTCAGGACTCCTGTTCTCACTTCTACAGTATCTACTTCACACAGTGTCCCTGCCTCCCATGAACACTTTAGCATAGTTTTTGAATTTAATAAATAAATCCCATTTTCAATAAAAGAAAAGTGATATATAACAGTATCACCATGCGGCATTGGATAAAGCCTGCATTATGCCACAATGTTACTCTTTTCCTTGTGGGAAATATACACAAGATAGAGGATTGGAGAACTTTAAAAATATTGATCATTATCCTTCTAAGGATATTGTGGGAACCTTAAGGGTGTTCGCTTCTCTCTCTCTCTCAAAGAGCCCTTTCATATCCACCCCAGAAAACAGGGTTCCAAATCCACGTGACTCTGATGAAGAAACAGGTGCAGAGAAGACCACTCCAGATGTTAAGACTCTGGGTACATCCGCCAACATTGGGGTGGTTCCCTCGGCAGCAGTGTCACACCTCTGTGTGCTGACAATGCACATTTCATGTTGGTGTCCCTGCTTCCCAGCTACCACCCTCCACCACACAACCTTTGAGACACCCTGTCTTTGGCCACGCCTTTGCCAATAAGTCATGGGTCTTATCTGGCCATAAACGTGGCATCAGTGGGACCAGATGAAAGGATGTCTGAGGAGCGGGTTCCTCGGGTCACCCCTTCACCATCTCTCTGGAGGTATCAGCACTGGTTCACCCCATCTAGAAAGACCTGTCCTGACCTTCCTACCTTCTAAAGATACTACCTACTGAACGTAGTTCAAGGACTCAACCCAGCACTGCTGAGCAGGGAACACAGGATCTTCAGGTGGACATCTAGTGTACCAAAGTAGGGGCTTAAATCAACCTTGGCCCCAATCCAACACCACCCCAGAACACCCTCAATCTGTGTTCAGTTGTACTTAGACATTACCTGCTGCCTAACAACATTCACTACTGGGGCAGAATAAGCTTAATGTAGACCCCTGACTTAGGAAATTGACCCGGAGTTGACCCTGAGATCCACAGTCCCTCCCAGAGGTCCCAAGATAGGATGACCCTTGAAATGTGCACACTGATTGGGGAAGGGGAAAATGAGGGGCTTCCAGACCCTGGGGTTTCAATGCATCACACGGTTTTGAATCATGGAGGGTACATTCTGCCCTTGGATGTGAGTTAAGAGCTGAACAAAACAAAAGCTGCAGTAAAAAGGAAAAAGAGAGCATAGTACTCAGATGTATCTAAACTGACCAGACACATTCTTTCAGGTACAAGGTGCTGGCTTCCATCTCCAGAGTCACTCAGTCATGATGTATCAAGACTCAACCCTGGTATCCAGCATTGAGTTTGAGAACGTCATTCCAGCATTTCAAGGAGAGGCCCTTCATGTGAGAAAACATAATGCAATATAAGGATATTGACAATAATTACAAAATAAGAGAGATCTGTTGACACCATTAAATAAGAGAGGGATACATAAAGACAGAGAAAACCAAAGAAACTCATCGGAATCCCAAATCTTTCAAAACTGTCTGGAACAACACCCAAGCATTAGACCCCATGTTATAAAAGCGGAATAGTTTTGTGCAGTCAATTAAGCCAATCATTCTCTCTGTCCTATGTGGCCTGGTGTGTAGTAGCTGAAACTTCCTTGGTGGTGTTCACAGTTTGTAGCTTTTTAGTGCTGTACTATGCAATACTGGAGACAGTTCGTTGTTGTGGCTATTCCCACCTGCTTAACTAATTCCCCAGTCTCAAACTCTAACCAGGAATATAGGGAAAGCCCCAGGCATGGTGGACAGGCTCCATCAAACTGTGGCACAGAGAGAATGTCACTAAAGTTCCATGCTGGGTATCTCCATCAGATCAAATCCCAGATTATCTGCATCTCCACAAAGTGAGGCTCTTCCAACAATTTGTAATTTTTAATTATACCACCATAAGATATACAATTGCAAATAAGTTCATGTTGGGTTTTACTCATACAATATTCAGCACCCATCTCTTCACCATTGTCCATTTCCCACCATCAATTTCCCTTAATTGATGTCCCCAACGTCCTCCCCTAGCTTGCCTCTATGGAAGGTAATTTGCCCTTCTATCTCTCTCTCTGTCTCTGTCTCTCTCTCTCTTTCCTTCTCTTGCACATTGAGGCTTGCAATATATATATTTAGAAGTTAGTCATATATATCCCTTTGCCTACATTCAATGCTCAATTCCAGGCTGTTATTATCATTTCCAACAATTATTAGTACATTGCTCACTTCTCTGTCTTAACTAACCTCTGACTCCCACACACTACACACTTGTGGTAGATTACACCCATTGACAAGACCTCCTGATCCATGTTTAGCCTGGCATTGGATATTGGTATCATACTATTATATTTATATCTCACAAATAAATGCAGTCCTTCTATACCTGTCCTTTTCCTTCTACTAATTTCACTGAGATGATCCTCCCTATGTCCATTCATTTGCAGGTACATTTCATGAATTTGTTTTTCTGAAATCTGCATAGTATTCCATTGTGTAGATGTACCAAAGTTTGTTTATCCAGTCGTCTATCCTAGGGCACTCTGTTTGCATCCAGATTCTAGATATTGTGAATAGTGCTGCTAAGAACATGAAGGTCAAGATGGTGCTTCTGATGCATTTTATTGGCCTTCCAGGGTATATTCCCAAGAGTGCTTTGGCTGGGTCAAATGGGAGCTCAATTTCTAGTTCTTGGAGGAATGTTCATATTGTTTTTCATAAAGGCTGAACCAGTCGACACTCCCACCAATGATGAATGAGAGTCCCTTTCTCCCTGCATGCATGCCAACACTTGCAGTTCTTGATCTTTTATATGCGCCAGTCTGTGTTGTGTGAGATGATATCTCATTGTTGTTGTGAGTTGCATTCCCCTGATGATTAGTGATGATGAGCATTATTTCATATGCTTTTGGTCATTCAAATTTCTTCTTTTTTGGAATTTTTTGTTCTTTTCTCTCCCTGTTGGATGACAGGTTTAGCTGTTTTGGTGCTTTGCTGTTTTGCCCATTCACAGCTTAATATATTTAAGCCAAGGTTCATTCTAAAGAGATCTCTCTTCTGTGTAAACACTGATAGAGGGTGTGGCAGTTACAGAAGTCACCTTGACTCTGAATAACTTCTGACTTATACATCTACTAAGACTTCTTTGTTTTCTAGATTGGGCACAGCTCCTCTTTATATCCACTGCACCCAGCGTTAGACAGTTAGAATTCATCAGAAGACTACCACCCTGGCCACGTTGAGACTATAGGAAGATTATAGGAAGGATCATACTAGTTTGCTCTCAAGCAGGCGAGTGTGACCCTTTCAGTATATGGAGAACGAGATACTAAGAATCACCCTGGTGCAGATAATAAATAAGAAGGACCTTGTGGGTACCATCAAGATTACATGAAGCTCATGAAATTAAGATGTATTAACTTTATACCAGCTCTCTTTCTGCAGTGTTTGATATAAGAGATAATCTTGGTAGAAAGGATTAGTCCCTGGCAGTAACCTTTGTTTATACCTAAATAGGGTGTGGCACCTTCCTTCTACAATGTGTTTAGGGTTCTTTGCTGACAGGACCCTCCCTCAATTACTTTGGTGTATATAAGTACTGAGGCTTTCAGCCTTTTGCTCCTTCTTTTTGGATAGGACTCCTTTCGGGTGAGATCTTCTCTCTTTGGTGGGAGACACAGGCTCTTTTTTTTAAATTATTTTTTTAAAGTATTTTATTATACCACTGTGAGATATACAATCACAAAGATATACAATTAAAAAGTTCATATTTGGCTTTTGGCCGTACAGTGTTCCAGCACCCATCCCTCCATCAGTGTCCATTTCCCACCACCAACTACCAGGTTCCCTCCTCCTTCCCCCAGCCTGCCTCCATGGCAGGTTCTTTATTTCTTTCCCTTTCTCTCTCCTTCTCTTTTCCTTCCCTTCCAGACTATGGATTACAGAACATACATTAAAGGATTGTCATGACAGAGGCTCTTTTATATGGTCTACATTCGGACCAGAGCTAGAGATTTTCATTATATTGGATTGCTGTTGAAGAGCTTTTGTACTATTAAACGCCTTTTTGGAACTGTGCCAGACTCGTGAGCTTTCATCTGTTCCCCTGGTGCCCTTAGAGGTAGAAGAGAACTTCTGTCCTGACACTGTCGGGATCCCAGTGGCAATCCCAGACATCTCCCCATTTTTGGATGGGGTTGGCTCTTTAATTCTTATGAAGTTCTACCAGTGCCTGATATATCCTGGATATTAACCCTTTATCGAATGGGTACTGGGTAAATATTTTTTTCCCACTCTGTGGATTGTCTTTGTGTCTTGGTCACCTTTTCTTTTGAAATAGCTTTTCAGTTTCATGGAGTCCCTTTGTTCAACTATACTTCCAATTGCTTTGTTAGTGACGTTTCCTCTTTGAAGATGCCTTTACCTGCAATGTTGACGATTTTTCCTATATTTTCTTCAATGTACACATCGATTCATGTCTGATATTGATATCTTCAATCCATTTTTATCTGACTTTTGTGCATGTGTTAGGGTCTATGTTCATTTCTTTACATGTAGCTGCCCAGTTTTCCTAGCGCCACTTGTGGAAGAGGTTTTTTTTTGCTCCATTTCATACTTTTTTGCTTCTTTATCAAAGATTAAATGATCATGAATGTTTGGATGGGTGTCAGGATACTCAATTCTTTATATAGGTCCACAGGTGTGTTTTTCCTGCAATATCATGCTGTTTTAATTACTACCGCTGTGTAGTACAATTTGAAGTTGGGAAGGGTTATGCCTCCCAACTCGTTTTTCTCGAAGATTGCTTTTAGCTATCCGTGGGGGTTTATTATTTCATATAATTTTCCGGAGTCTGTAGTCAATTTATTTGAATTCATGTGTGTTCTTATAGGGATCAAATTTTATCTGTATAAATCTGTAGGGAGTACTACGATTTTGATAGTGTCAATTGTCTCGATCAATGAGCAGGGAATGTGTTTCTCTTTATTAACGTCCTCTTTTATTTCTTGAAGGACATTTTGTAGTTTTCTTTGTACAGATTGTTTATATTCTTTTTTTTTTTTTGCTTTTTTGGGTCACACCCGGCAATGCTCAGGGGTTACTCCTGGCTCTGCACTCAGGAATTACTCCTGGCAGTGCTCGGAGGAGCGAAAATGGGATGCCGGGATCGAACCCGGGCCGGCACAGGCCGGCCGTGTAAGGCAAACGCCCTAGCCGCTGGGCTATCGCTCTGGCCCTGATTGTTTATATTCTTAGTTACACTAATTCCTAGGCACTTGATTCTCTGCGGCACAACTGTTAATGGGATCATTGCTTAATATCCCTTTTTGCTCTTTTGTTATTTGTATATAGGAAAGCCATTGAGTTTCTTTTTTCCGATTTTACTTTATTTTATTATTCCCCCCCAAATATTGTTACACATTTTAGACATACAATTGAAAGATGCTCATGTAGAGTTTTGGTTCTACAGTGTTCCAAGACCCATCCCTCCACCCAAACCCATCTCCCATCACCAATGTCCCCACCTCCCGCCTCCCACAGCTCAATTACTTGGCGGGTTCTGTATGTCTTTTCTATCCTCTTTATCTCTCCGTCCCGCCAAACTTTCCTGCTCTTCAGGGAATCCAGTGCATTAAAAGACATTACTGTTTCCACTATTTTAATGGACCGCGACGGCCGCAAGCGGCGACGCTGCACTGGGCTCGAACTAGTTTTGCTCTGTTGATCTGGCCGTGAGGCAGTTTCCCAGCATCTGGAAAGTGAAAATGGTGGTTAGTGTGATGGGCAAGTCTCATCCGGCTGCTTCCGGGACCCCCAGAGGTGAAAGGCCCACTCTCAAAACCCATCTGCCCTCCTGGGAGTCCCTCTTCAGCTGGGCCCGGGCGAGCAAGTTACAGTCTCCCCAGCCACTTTGTGTTATTAATGATGGCCCCCGGGCAGCTACTGGGCAGGGCCACCAGGCTCCACAAAATGGAGAGGGGAATGGCCAAACCCTGACACCATCTGACGAATTCCCAGTGATTCCCCCTTCTGGGAGCCGCCTACCTGGGCTCGAACTGGTTTTGCTCTGTTGATCTGGTCGTGAGGCAGTTTCCCAAGGTCCGGACAGCAAAAATGGTGGTTAGTGTGATGGGCGAGTCTCATCCGGTGCTTCCGGGACCCCCCCCAGAGGTGACAGGCCTACTCCCAAAACCCATCAGCCCTCCTGGGGGTCCCCTCTTCAGCTGGGCCCGGGCGAGCCGAGTTCCAGCCTCCCCAGCCGCTTCATGTTATGGCCAATGGCCCCCGGGCAGCTCCTGGGCGAGGCCACCAGGCTCGACAAAATGGAGTGGGAATGGCAGAACCCTAACTCCATTTGACGAATTCCCAGTGATTCCTGCTTTTGGGAGCCGCCTACCTGGGCTCGAACTGGTTTTGCTCTGTTGATCTGGTCGTGAGGCAGTTTCCCAGCGTCCGGACAGCGAAAATGGTGGCTAGTGTGATGGGCGAGTCTCATCCGGCTGCTTCCAGGACCCCTCAGATGTGACGGGCCCACTCCCAAAACCCGTCTGCCCTCCTGGGGGTCCCCTCTTCAACTGGGCCCGAGGCGAGCCGGAGTTCCAGCCTCCCCAGCCGCTTCGTGTTATGGCCAATGGCCCCCGGGCAGCTCCTGGGCGGGGCCACCAGGCTCAACAAAATGGAGAGGGAATGGCCGAACCCTGACTCCATTCCACGAATTCCCAGTGATTCCCGCTTCTGGGAGCCGCCTACCTGGGCTCGAAGTGGTTTTGCTCTGTTGATCTGGTCGTGAGGCAGTTTCCCAGCGTCCGGACAGCCAAAATGGTGGCTAGTGTGATGGGCGAGTCTCAACCGGCTGCTTCCGGGACCACCCAGAGGTGACGCGCCCACTCCCAAAACCCGTCTGCCCTCCTGGGGGTCCCCTCTTCAGCTGGGCCGGGGCCAGCCAAGTTCCAGCCTCCCCAGCCGCTCCGTGTTATGGCCGATGGCCCCGGGCAGCTCCTGGGTGGGGCCAACAGGCTCCACAAAATGGAGAGGGGAATGGGGAATGGCCGAACCCTGACTCCATCTGACGAATTCCCAGTGATTCTCGCTTCTAGGAGCCACATACCTGGGCTCGAAGTGGTTTTGGTATGTTGATCTGGTCGGGAGGCAGTTTCCCCAGCGTCCGGACAGCGAAAATGGTGGGTAGTGTGATGGGCAAGGGTCATCCAGCTGCTTCCGGGACCCCCAGAGGTGACGGGCCCACTCCCAAAACCCGTCTGCCCTCCTGGGGGTCCCTCTTCAGCTGGGACCGGGCGAGCCTAGTTTCAGCCTCCCCCAGCCACTTCGTGTTATGGCCGATGGCCCCCGGGCACCTCCTGGGTGGGGCCACCAGGCTCCACAAAATAGAGAGTGGAATGGCCGAACCCTGACACCATCTGACGAATTCCCAGTGATTCCCCTTCTGGGAGCCGCCTACCTGGGCTCGAACTGGTTTTGCTTTGTTGATCTGGTCGTGAGGCAGTTTCCCAGCGTCTGGACAGCGAAAATGGTGGCTAGTGTGATGGGGGAGTCTCATCCGGCTGCTTCTGGAACCCCCCAGAGGTGGCGGCCCCACTCCCAAAACCCGTCTGCCCTCCTGGGGGTCCCCTCTTCAGCTGGGCCCGGGCGAGCTGAGTTCCAGCCTCCCCAGCCGCTTTGTGTTATGGCCGATGGCCCCGGGCACCTCCTGGGTGGGGCCACCAGGCTCCACAAAATGGAAAGGGAATGGCCGAACCCTGACTCCATCTGACGAATTCCCAGTGATTCCTGCTTTTTGGGAGCCGCCTACCTGGGCTCGAACTGGTTTTGCTCTGTTGATCTGGTCGTGAGGCAGTTTCCCAGCGTCCCGACAGCGAAAATGGTGGCTAGTGTGATGGGCGAGTCTCATCCGGCTGCTTCCGGGATCCCCCCAGAGGTGCCGGCCCCACTCCCAAAACCCGTCTGCCCTTCTGGGGGGTCCCCTCTTCAGCTGGGCCCGGGGTGAGCTGATTTCCAGCCTCCTCAGCCGCTTCATGTTATAGCCATTGAGTTTTGGGTATTGGTTTTTATCCTGCCACTCTGCTATAGGTATCTATTGTTGATAGGGGTTTTTTTTTTTTTTTTGCAAGAGAGTTAAGGCTTTCTAGAATAATATCATGTTATCTGCAAATGTGATAGCTTGACTTATTCATTTCCTATCTGGATGCTCTTAATATCCTTGTCTTCCTGGATTTCTATGGCAAGTACTTCCACTACTATATTGTATAGAACTGGAGAGAGTGAGGAACATTGTCTTGTCACCGAGAATATTAAGTCTAAGGGAAAGTTTCCCCATGAGCATACCAACTGTGTTATCTTCCTTTCATAGCCTTTTAGGAAGGACAAGAGAAGGGAAATACTCACATTTTTCAACCTCTCATCATCTATGAAATTGAAATATTGACTGAAGCCACTTTTAATGAATTTATACAAATTTCTGTCTTTGCTTCTTTCTCCATATCCCTCCATGTCCATCTTCCCCTCTCTGTCTCTCCTTCTCTTTCTTTTTCTCTGTCTCTGTCCCTCTATCTCTCTCTCTCACACACATACATTCCTATGGCATCTCCATACAGAGATGCAGGATACCTCAAGCCATGAACAAAGTGGGTAAGTGTCGGGGAGCTGCTGGTGTCCCCAACAGTATAAGGTCAGAAGTTCTCTTCTACCTCCGAGGCCTCTGATTCAATGGAGGAAAACTCACCGGTCCGCCACAGGTCCAAAAAGTCTTTTAATAGTACAAAAGCTCTACCACCACAATGCAAAATAATGAAAGAACTCTAGTTCTGGTCAGGACTTAGACCATACAAGAGAGCCCAAGTATCCCACCAAAGAGAGAGGATCTCACCCAAGAGGAGTCCTACCCAAAAGAAAGGGAAAAAGAGAAAGGGCCTCAAGTCAGTCCCCTTATATACACCAAAGTAATCCTATCTGAGGAGAGGGATGGTTCTGTCAACAAAGAACACGAAAATGAGTGTAGAAGAGTGGTGCCACACGCTATTACAGGTATAAACAAAGTATTATGCCAAGGACTAATCCCTTCTTCTGAGATTATCTCTTATGTAAAACACTGAAGAGAGAGGGGGCTGATACAAAGTAATACATCTTAATTTCATGGGCTTCATGTAATCTAGATGGTTCCCACAAGGTCCTTCTTATTTATTATCTGCACCAGGTTGATTCTGAGTATCTTGTTCTCTGAATACTGAAAGGGTCACACTCGCTAGCAAGAGCGCAAACTGGTATGATCCTTCCTATAATCTTAAAGATAGTCTCAAGTGGCCAGCGTGGTAAATACCTGGTAAATTCTAAGTGTCCCCTGCTGGGTGCAATGGGTATAAAGAGGAGCTGTGCCCAATCTAGAAAACATAGAAGACTTAGTAGATGTATAATAAGTCATAAGTTATTGAGAGTCAAGGTGACTCTGTAACTGCCACACCCCATATCAGTGTTTACATAGAGGAGAGATATCATTAGAATGAACCTTTGCTTAAGAACATGTAAGAAGATTAAGCTGTGAGTGGGTAAAACAGCAAAGCTCCAAAGCTAGCTAAACCTGGCATCCAACAAGTATGGTAAAAGATTAAGGGGTTTGGGGCCGGAGCGATAGCCCAGCAGGTAGGGAGTTTGCCTTGCATGCGGCCGTCCTCTGCTGGTCTGGGTTCGATCCCCGGCATCCCATATGGCCCCCGAGCACCACCAGGAGTAATTCCTGAGTGCAGAGCCAGGAGTAGCCCCTGAGCATTGCCGGGTGTGACCCAAAAAGGCAAAAAAAAAGATTAAGGGGTTATCCAAGTTCTCATCATTAGAAGGTGGGGTCCAGAACTGAGGTCAGGATGTTCTCACACCAGAGACCCTGGTTGCACCCTCCTCTCCCAGGACCCTGAGTTCACTGCTTTTGTATAACTGTTTGTGAACAGAACTTGTGGGAAGGAGGAGAGAAGTCCCTGCAGAGAAGGGCCATGCAGATATCTCTGAAGATAAAGCCCTGCTGCAAGGGCCTTACAACTGACCTCTCACCTCTGTGATGAGAATGAGGACCCCATACTGACCTCTCTCTGTGATTCAATGAGACAGACAGGGGGAAAACTCCTCCTCATGCCCGCTTACACTATACACAGCTTTCGACTTGCTCAGTGTAGAAATGCAGGGGAAGCAAACATTTTGCTATTTCCCATGGATTAGAGATTGTCGTTATAAAACCACAAAGTGTGAGATTGAAAAGACTCATAAACTTGGTGAGGATTCATTGCAAAACGATACTGGAATTCTTCACAAGGCCAAAGTGAACTCAGAGTAGCAGGAACTGGCCCAGGCAGGCCACATCACTGATGCCAATAACGCAGCGTCTATCACTTCCCAAAGATATGGGTGCAGATGTTGCAAGTATGTAGAGTGTGTACTTGTGTATGTGAAAGTGTGTATATTAAAGAGAGTAAATCTCAGTGCATGTTAAAGACACGGTGTGTGTGTGTGTGTGTGTGTGTGTGTTGTGGCATCATGTCTGTGGCCAGCCTGCTCTAATCACCAAATCCAGCCCACAAGAAAGGTCACTGCTCACTGAACTGGTGCAAGTACTCGTTTGCAAAGACATTTCTAAACTTTATGGTGTGAATTTTTTACTCCTTTGGGAGACACAGGTCTACCCAGTAAGGATGAATTCAGTAGGAATGAGACAGTGCAATGCTCTTGGAGGTGACACTTTTTTTTTTGTCATTTCTGAGCAGAGCGAGCCACAGAGAAGAAAGATGTTCTACATATCCTCTGGATCCAGTTCATCTGAAGAAAGTCTGGAATCATTCAGCATTGAGAAGAACCAGACTTACTCTAAGCAAGAATTTGGAGTTCTCCATGCAGAGCCTCCTCCTCAGAGATCATCACCATCAGTTTCTAGGCCCCGAGAGGAGCCTACTCCTCAGAGATCACCACCATCAGTGTCTAGGCCCCGAGAGAAGTCTACTTCTGAGAGATCACCATCTTCAGTGATTATGCCCCAAGAGGAGCCTACTCCTCAAAGATCACCACCTTTAGCGTCTAGGTCCCAAGAGGAGCCTACTTCTCTGAGATCACCACCTTCAGTGTCTATGCCCCAAGATGAGCCTTCTCCTGACAGATCACCACCTTCAGCATCTAGTCCCCAAGAGGAGCCTACTACCCAGAGATCACCACCTTCAGCATCTGGGCCCCACGAGGAGCCTACTCCTGAGAGATCACCACATTCAGCCTCTAGGCCCCGAGAGGAGTCTCTTCCTCAAAGATCACCATCTTCAGTGTCTAGGCCCCGAGAAGTAACTATATCTGGGATAGTGGGGAGAGAACTCGACTCAGTGCATCAGGAGCCAAAGGGTGAAAACCAAGGTGTGTACATGTAAAAAGGGAAAGGTGAGAAGCCCAACCCAGAATGTCTAAGGGGTAGTGTTGGAAAGGAGTCTCAGCCCAAGAGCCTATTCTGGTAAAACGTCCATAGGAAGACTTCTTGTGTTGGGTTGTGGGCAAACTGTCTTAGCGTTAGCTTTGGGACATCACATGGAATAGTCATCTGGGTTACTTTTCTCCCACATGACATGGAACTGTAATCTGGGTGACCTTTTCTCCTATATCACATGGAGCAGTTATCTGGGTGAATTTTCTCCCAAATCACATGGAATAGTCATAGGGGTGACTTTTTCTCCTATATCTCATGGAACGTTCATCGGGTGGCCTTTTCTGCTCTTTCACTGGAACAGTTATATGGGTGGTGATCTTTCTCCTATATCACATGGAACAGTTACCTGAGTGACCTTTCTCCTATCACTTGATCACTTGATATTCCTTTATTAGTTGATTTGCTTGAGTGGGTGCCAGTAAGGGTTCAATTTGAGCCTATCACATGCCAGTGTAGTCCAATGGCATCTGCTTGCTCCAGAAATATGAAGAGCCTCAAACCTTTTGTTGAGGGACTTTTCGAAGAAGTCTGACCATCTTGTAGGTGGGCGGCCATATGATCTATTGACGTCCCGTGGGATCCAGTCGGTAATGGCTCTAGTGCAGCTGTTGTCTCCAAATTGCATTACATGTCCCGCCCATCTGATTTTCAATTACTTGACAAACTAGACAGCGTCCCTGACTCTGGATTGTTGACGGAGGTCGGAACTCCGATTCCTTCTCTCACTTAAGTGAGGTGTGATATTCCAAGTATAGCTCTTTTGATTCCCCTTTGGGAGACCTGAGTAGCATTCTCATCCTGCTTTCTTAGGGCCCAGGTCTAGAATGTTGGAGTAGAAGAGATGTGCCCAGAGCCGGTGGTTCTTTGTCCTTTTAGTTATTTTGTTGATGCTCTTGAAGGTGTTCTTATCTGCTTTCTTCCTCTTGCACAGCTCAGGTTTTAGGTCATTCATCACGTTGATTTCTTGACCTAGGTACATATAACTGCTGCATTCAGAGATTTTTGTTATGCTGAGAGTGAATGGAACTTTCTCCTATATAACATGGTAAAGTCATAAATTTACTGAATGCATAACTGCTGCATTCAGAGATGTTAGTTCCATTGAGAGTGAATAGAACTTTCTCCTATATCACATGGTAAAGTCATATGGCTGCCATTTTCTCCTATTACACTTGGAACAGTCATCTGGGTGACCTTTTCAGCTCTATCACATGGAATAGTTATCGGGTGATCTTTTCTCCTTTATCACATGTATAGACATCTGGGTGACCTTTTCTCCTATCACACAGGGAGCAGTCACCTGGGTGACCTTTACTCCTATATATCATGGATCAGTCATCTGGGTAACCTTTCTTCTCTTGGTTCTCTAGCTCCAGCCAACTTGGATTCATGTGTAAAGATTGAAACATCAGTGACATCTTGGTTACCAGGCTCACTAGTTGTGGGAGCATTCGATAAGTTCCCGAAGGACCTGTCAGAGTTGCAACTGGAAGCTCAGGATCTCAGCCCCACATCGGAGGCACAGCCTGGTGGGCTGGGAGCAGAAAGCTCTCCTCTCATGGATCGTCTGAGTTTGGCATGAGTTCTGATTTTAATTATCTTTGTTTTTATTTTATCTGTTATATAATAATTTAAATAAATTTTAATTGCTTCATTTTGCAAATTCTGTTTTCTTTCTTTTTGTTTATGAGCCCCACTCGGCAGTGCCTAATGCTTACTCCTGGCTCTGACATCAGGGATCTTGCCTGTCAGGGCTTGCTGATCATGCGCAGTGCTGGGAACCAAACATAGTTGGACTGCATAAGTCCAATGAGGTCTAAAAAGGATAGAATCCATTGAACTGAGGCAATTTCCAACTTAGAGATCAAGAGCATGGCAGGCTTTTGAGCAACACTTTTCTCAGCATCAAATTTCATTATAAATTTTTTCTCTTTTTTTGTTTGGGGGCCACACCTGACTGTGATTATGTCTTACTTCTGCCCTACACTCAGGAAACAATGGTCAGGGAACCATTCGGGGTGCAAGGCATTGAACCTGGGTCAGCGTGTGGAAAGATAGTCCCTTCCCCACTGTATTATCTCTCTGGTTTCTCATTTTAATATTGATGAGGAAAAAAGAAATCTGGGAAGATGCTGAAAAATGGCCAGAACTTTTTTTACAATGTCTCCCTTTCACTCATTCTTCCACTTGAGTCAAAGTTTCAGAAGTAATAGTACAGTAGGTCCCGACAGTATAGGTAGTGCAGTAGAGCACAGACAATGAAGTTGCGTTCAATCTCCCTAACCTCATACAGTCCCCAGGTACTACCAGGAGTGATCCCCAAGTGCAGAGCCAGGAATAATACTGAGCATTGCTGGATGTGGCCCCAAAACTAAAAACATAATGAAAGATCTTTTCAGTCTGGATCTCATCCCAGACTGAAAAGAGTCCCTTCTAGAGGCATGTGGATTTTGGGAGAAATCACAAGATATGGAGGCCTGGAGACATCTCCCAATGCCAGCAGTGGGGCTTTGCTTGTTTTTGTCTTCAATGGTTTTCACCCATCAGCTTTGAGCAGGAAATCAGAGGCGGTTTTGTTTGTTTCTTTGCTTACTCATTTAAAATTAAAATAGTTTAACTGAGTTTTCTAAAAAACTTAGAAATTCGTCTTAGGAATTAAAATGGCTGGCAAGGTCTCAAGAACTAAAGCGTGTTAAGCTTGCGTAAACGTCAAGGCACAGCAAAGTCAGAATGAGGCCAATAGCCTTCTGGATGCTTCTATCAGGAAAGCAGCTATCGTAGGTCTATGTACGCAGTCAGATGACTCTGAATTCTCTAGAGAAAGGAATGCAGAGTTTCTATTTCTTTGGGACCTAGAGGGTCTCTCAAGTGGTTCTCAGTGTCCCAGGGCCAGCTGGGGCTAAGTTTTTCACGTGCCTTCTTGACATGCCAGGATTACCCAGGCAGTCATGTGGGGCGGGAGATCCCAGGGCTACCATATGTGGTGCCATGGATCAAACATGTATCACAGGCAAACCTGTGCCTTAAACTCTGTACTCTCACTGACCCTCAGTTCATATTTCCTGTCTTGAGGAGTTGAAATCACAGGATCTCCCCTGAATACAGGTTGTTGTTTTTGCAAGTGCAACAGGCTCAAGCAACTATTTTACCAACTGGTGCAAGAACTTCAACTTGCCTAATTTTACAGGCTCTGTGTCTGTGAGGTGCTCTGGAGTCTGTGCTTCTGTTTGCATGCCATACTAGGGTCTTCGCTACCTAACATAACACCGTCATGCTTTAGAGACTCACATGCCACCTACCAATGCCTAACAAATCCTCAAGTGTCTTTTTTTTAAAAACAAGACCACACAAAAATTTCTGAATGTCACTACATTAAAGGAAAAAACAGTCCAAGGCTTGGGTGATAGCTCAGAAGGCTGGAGTACATAATTTGCATCAGCAGCCTAGGATAGGATTCCTGCCACCACTAGAAGGAGCATGGAAGCAACAAACGAAGCAGCTCGTTTCAGGGGAGCTCTACAGAAGAGAGAGGCTGCATCAGTTTCCTTATGACGATTCTCTGGTCCTCTGATGCGCATATTCAGTGAACTGATATTTCTCAAAGGCCCACCATCAACTAACATGCCCTCAGTTTTTCCTTCTGGGATTGATAGTGAATACACACCTGTGCATTGTAGTCCTATCCCAGGAGGGTCTGCAGAGGGAGGCACAGCTGCTTTTCCAGATGCAGCTTTAGGCAGAGTTAGGTCATTTCAACATGGTCTAGAAAGCTGATCCCGGTGGTGCCACAGTGATTGTAGACCCCCCTCTGGTGCGACACATAGTGGTTCTCTTCTACCTCTGTCCCGTTGCAGGCTGCGCAGACAGGGAGGAAACACAGAGAGTGAAACACTTAACATACACTTCAGACATCCTTCCACTCTTTCTGCAAGTCTGACAGTAGAACTCTGGCCCGGTAGGCACAGGTATTAGGCACCTTCTCATTTAAATGCTACTGAAGGCACCAGCTCCACCATAAATGTGCTACTAGTGAGTGAATTAGTATAAGGAACACAATTTCTCAATTATTATATAAAAAGAAAGGAGATCTATAGATCTCCTTTCAGATATAGAATGAGAAAAGCAAGAAGCAAACAAAGTCATCCAAAATTTCACCATGTCCCCCAATTACTAAAATTATTTGCCAAAAACACATTTAAATTTCTTCTCTATACTCATATGAGTATGAGTAATTACAAGAACAAGTACTTACCAATAATGCAATAAATAGTATATTTTTACTTATTATCTATCACTAGAAAATTGGTAAGAACAAAATAGATAGACCTCAATAAAAATATAGGGGTTGGATATTGAGCTCCCATTCGACCCAGCAATACCACTCCTAGAAATATACACTGGACACCCAAAAAAACACAGCAAACACACTATCTGCACTTCTATAATCATCACAGCACTATTTACAATTGCCAGAATCTGGAAACAACCTTCATGCCCAAGAATAGAAGACTGGCTAAAGAAACAATCGTACATCTACACAATGAAATACTATGCATCTCTCGGGGAAAAAATGAAGTCATGAAATTTACCTGCAAATGGATGAACATGGAGATTATTATGCTAGTTATATTAGAAGGAAAAGGTCAGATATAGAATGACTACACTCATTCACTGTATTGCTGTCTTACAGTTGTTCATTGATTTGCTTGGATGGGCACCAGTAACATCTCCATACAACATGTTGCTTGCTAGTTCAGTAAAAGGACATCTGCTCTCTCCAGGAACATGAAAAGCCTCAAACCATTCACTCAAGTCATGGGAATGAGGCCTATAATTTTACTGTTTTTTGGCATATCAAATACAACCCGGGTAGCTTGCCAGGCTCTGTTGTGTGGGTGGGATATTCTTGGTCGTAGGTTCTGAGATTGTAAATTTACTGGCTGTATGCAATGGTGAGAGATAGGCTTTTCTTCTTGGGTAGAGCTCTGACCAGCTGCGGAGTCCAGATGTTGAAAATGGCTGCCCTCATTGTATAGGGATTCCTTTGGCTTCTTACAAGGCTCTATTGGGATGGCGAGCCAGGACTAGAACCTGCCTTCCCTCCCGGATGCCTCATGATCAGCAGTGCACAGGGAGAGTTGGTAATAGCTCTCAGTTCATCAGTAATACTGAAATAATTAAATCCACCTCTGGGGATAATCCAAGACAACTAAGTAAATTATTGCATGTAAATCACTCAAAATTAAGAATCTGGCATATTTAAGTAAGCCTGAGATGATCATGTTATGGAATTTTTTTTTGTTTTTGGTTTTTGGATCACACCTGGCAATGGTCGGGGTTACTCCTGGCTCTGCACTCAGGAATTACTCCTGGCAATGCAAGAGGGACTATATGGGATGCCGGAGATGAACCTGGTTGGCTGCGTGCAAGGCAAATGTCCTCCCCACTGTACTGTCACTTCAGCCCCGATACAGAATATTTTTTTCTGTCATACATCAACTAATCACTGTATCACTGTCTTCCTGTAGATCATCAATTTGCTCGAGTGGGCACCAGTAACATCTCAATACGTCCTGTCACATGCGAGATAGTCCAAGGGCATCTGCCCACTCCAGGAACATAAAGAGCCTCAAACCATTCCATCAGGTCATGGAAATGAGGTCTATAATTGTTACTTGTATTTGGCATGTCAAATAAGACACAGGTAACTCTCCAGGCTCTGCCATGTGGGTGGGATTCTCTTGTAGTCACCTCAAAACTTGAGCCAATTTACTTAAGGGAGTAAGGGCAAATTTCAATTAACTTTCCTTTAATCAGAATCCCAAAAAGCTTTTGGTGGGGGGGTGAGGAGACAGAGCCCTAAGGAAGAAGTGTTCAACCTAACTGCAATGTAAAAACAATTAGAGAATTTGCATGTATACATGCTCTTTATGAGACAGGAACTATGCAAATAAGAACATTATATAACTACTGTATTAAACTGTCATGTGTCTATAATCTTTTACTCTAATAAACTACATTCTCTGAAATCACCCTTTGCTTCTCAACTTTAACTCTCCTACTCTCCTGTATCTCCAAAACTGTAGTATAGTTCCCCAGCTCAGCAGGCTACCAAGCAAACTGAGGGAAAACTCACACCCATTTATGAAAAATGACAACCAACAACTTCATGATCACGTGATCACTTGAATCCCGTTATTCATCGATTTGCTCGAGCAGGCGCCAGTAACATTTCCATTGGACCCTATCATGTGCCAATGTAGCCCAATGGCATCTGGTTGATTCAGGAATATGAAGAGCCTCAAATCGTTCTTTTAGGGTCTTGACAAGGAAGTCTGACCATATTGTTGGTGGGCGGCCACGTGATCTTTGGCAACCCGTGGGATCCAGTCTGCAATGGCTCTAGTCCAGCGGTTGTCTCCAAATCGCATTACATGTCCAGCCCATCTGATTTTCGATGCCTTGGCAAAAGAGACAGCGTCCCTCATTCTGGAATAGCAACGGAGGTCAGAACTCCGGATTCCTTCTCTCACTTGAGTGAGGCGTGATATTCCAAGCATAGCTCTTTCGATGCCTCTCTGGGAGACCCGAATAGCATTCTCATCCTGCTTTCGTAGGGCCCAGGTCTCTGAGGTGTATGTTAATGCAGGAAGAATGGTGGAGTCAAAGAGATGTGCCCGGAGCC
>JAJIBD010024566.1:0-35878 GCA_021461705.1 Cryptotis parvus | reverse complement strand
CTGCTCTGACTGTAAGAATACAGAATATAGAATAGGAATAGAATTCTTGGATCATACGGTGACTCTAGGTTTAATACTTTCCTAAAGTATCTAATATTCCCACTTACAACGTACCACTTTCTCTATGTCGCCACGTTTTTTATTCTGTCTTTAAAATTACAGCTATTCTAGTAAATCTCATTATTTTTCATTTGCATTTCCCTAATGACTGATGCTGAAAACCTTCTCATGTGCTTAGTAGACATGTATGTATCTTTGGAGAAATGTCTGCTCAAATTTACTTATTGGGTAGGGAGTCGCAGGAGTTATATATTCCTGATAAGTATCTTACCAGATACATGATTTGCAAATATCTTTTTCTGGCTTGGGGGCCACACTTGATTGTGCTCAGGGATCACTCCTGGAGGTGCTTAGGGCATGATCAGTGCGGGCATCATCCCATGTCCTGTGTGCAAAGCAAGTATCCCAGCTGCTGTACTGCTCCCCCCAGTTTGCAAAAAATATCTTCTCCTGAGCTGCTTTTAATTAAGAGTTTTGTTGGTGGTGTCCTCTAAAATGCAATTAAAAATGTTAAAGTCTAATTTATCTATTTTCCTTTGTTGTTAACCTTTACTTTTATCTTTTCCCAAAAATTGGATTTTGTAAAAAGCACTAAATGAAATCTGTGTATTTACTAAGAAATTAAATTAAACTTTTATAAATCACTTACTAAAAAAAACCAAACAAACCCGAGATTTACTTTGTACCATTTATTTTGGTACAATCAATTAGCAAAACAGTTTTCTGAGAAGGAAAAAGTCTGTGTCAGTGAAACAATTTTAGCCCCATATTCAAGAAAAAAACTCTTAATATCTTGATCTCTAATTTATAGTAGAAAATACTCTGTGGCTTGGTCACCATTAATCCCTATTGTTAGGAAGGCTCTTGCAAAACATTTGTCAAGTACATACAATGGTATAAAAGTGAAATATAGTAATTAAGATTTGTGTTCTATCGATTGAATAGCTAAAGTAATTTTTCATTACCAACATAAGATTTAATAAGTATAAGTAGTTAAAGATTCTGACTTGGCACTAGTCATTAGCATGTAATTGAACTGGTAGGAAAGATCAGTTAAAGCTGTGTTGATTACCACCTTACCTTTGAAAGGCAATTAAAGACCTCAATCATTGCAACGAGATTTGATTGTGCAGGCTTTATTGGACATTGATCTTTCAACAAAGTGCAGTTACATTTTCCATTAATTTATAGTAACACAGTTTAACTTTGATACCCGAGACTGTTGACCAGGTGAGCTGTAATGCTAAGTACTTGTTTAGGTTAAGATGTCTGAAATGTCATTGCTGATTCGAATGCTAAGGGCTGGAAACAATAGTCGATATCTGATCCATTGGCTTTAGGTAAAGGTTTCTGTTATCTGCATTAGCTTTTAAACGGAATGAACCACACATCCTTATTCTGCCTCTCTACTCGTTTAATCTGCATTAACTCTTTATAATAGGGTTGAGAGATATAGGACAAAGAATTAGTCTGTGCTTATTGTTTTGAGTGAATAAAATATCTGAAAAAAATGCATATGGATTTTAATAAATTGAAATGTTTTCATTTTGACCAATAATATTTAGCAAAGTTTTAATGACCAAACCAGTATGATGAAGTGATAAAAAAGTGTAAGATTTTTTGCCCAAATACTAGCACTGATAAGATTTTATATTTGTCATGTTCTATATATTTCATCACATTAATAATTATACTTCATACTCTCAGCTCTGTCCCTGCAACTCTGTGGCTCACAATTTACATGGGATCTAAAAATTTTAACTAGAAATTTCTCCAAGTAATGTGGAACTCTGACAATGGGGGAGAAGCAAAACTGTTTACTAAAAATACATTTAAACATAATTTTGCCAGGATTATTTCAGAAGAATTTCTGTTGTTGGTCTGTTGTCTGGGGGCCACAGCTGGCGGTGCTCAGGGCTGACTCCTGGTTCTGTGCTCAGGGATCACTCCTGGCAGTGAGGTGCCGGGACTGAACCTGAGTTGGCGGCGTGGAAAGCGCCCTACCTGCTTTTACGCATTGCTCCCACCCCCTTGTCGGGATTATTTCAAAGACAAACTACCATTAAAGAAGCAGGGCTCAGGCTGGGGGAAAGCACAGTGGTTAGGGCATAAGCCCAGCCTGTGCCCTTCCCGGTCCACTCCCTCTACCTCCTGGTGTCCCAAACACCACCAGTCCAACTGGGGCCATGCAGTGACAAAGCACCAGCTTGGCTGAGAATCGCCAAGTGGAGCCCAAATTGCCCCCTCCCGGCCCCCCCCCACCCACACCAGGAGTTGTAGCAGTACTCAAAGAGGTGCATGCGTCACTTCCGGGACCAGGCACCGTGTGGTCAGCCCGTGGCATCACCCTTACCTCCAAGTTCAGAGTCACTGGGGCAGGCACAGAAACCTTCAGCACAGAGCTGGGGCTGACCAGGTCCCCAAGCTCGCTCCAGAACCACCCCAAGTGGTCAGGCGGGAACTGTGTCTTTGGCTCTTTCATCAGCTAAAGGGGGTCTCTGAGAGGCAGGGCGGCCACTCAGTGTCCACCCAGTCCTGTGTGCCCGGTCTCAGTTAATAACTGGAAGGACAGGGCCGCCCCGGGTAGGGCGTCTTGCGGCCGGCCGTGCTCGGCTCCCTTGGTCCTCGGCCGGGGAGTTTCTGGGTGCAGAGCCGGGTACTGGCGGTGAAAAAACGGAAGGACAGAGTCACACACGAATCAGACTGTGCCTTGCACCTTATTTTACATCTATTTTGCTGAATTTCTTTAAATACGGACATAATCAGGAACAAAAGAATCCAGACTTAGGAATGTGACTTTTGCTAGAATAAAAGCAAAACTGACACTTGGTTGCAAACATAAAAGATTCCTTGCTCTGTCTTCAGATGGAAAAAAAACTAAGAAAAAAATAAAGACACTTAGGAGTTAGTTATTAGGCTGAGATTGAAGACCAGGGCAGCAGCCAGACCCATAGAACAGTGGGTTAGTTGCTTGCCTTGCTTGTGGCCCAGCCAGGTTAGAAACAGCATCTGTGGTCCCTGAGCCCATCAGCAGTGATCCTTGAGCACTGCCAAGTAGAGCGACAAATAAGACAGTGCCGATAACTTAAATAACACTCAATCTCCCAGCTCCCAGCAGTTACATATTCTTTTTTGGCTTGCTATTTTGATGGAAAATTCAACTGTAAAGACAAAAAGAAATCTCAAACCTTCACCATCATCCAAGGGAAATTTCTCAGAATACAAGACCGCGGCAAAAGTTCATAAACACAGTGAATTATAGTTTAATATTTGGGCCATGCCCTGAGCCGTCCCTGAAGCTCATCCCTTCGCCATTATCAACTCGGGAAGAGCAAGAGGTCCATTGATTTTCATGTAATACAAGAAAATATTACTTTTGCTTAATTGTTACACAGTGAGCACATTGGACAAGAAATCAAGGCTCTATTTAATGCTGCAAACAGCAGAGAATTACAGAGATCAATAGGGTAGTTTGTCAAAGACGTTCTCCAAGGAGACTTACCTATCACCGTATGGGCAAAGTCACATAAGACTCCAGCCACTGAACCACACGCAGAGCAGACTCAGCAATACAAATGATCAGAAATCAAACAGGCCAGTGTGAAAAAAGAAGTGCAACCTTCTCGAGAAGCTGTATTTATAGTCTGGTAATTAAAAACCATTTTATCAGCCTTGTGTTGAGACCAAACCTTTACAACAAGTATTGACAAGACCAGCAGGAGTGAATGAGCAGTATTTGACTTAAAACTTATGAGCTATAGTTATTTAACTTTGCCCATTCCAGAGGGAAATCAGTTCTAGCCTTCCTTGCAAAATGCTAATAGTCAGTTTTATTATTAATGAGGCTTAATGTAACACTATCTCCTTTGTGTAAGCCATTCATTTAACTAGTGTCAAGTATATTCTTCTGGACTAAATATATTGGCATAAGTACTTCTTTGATTAAAGTGTTATTTAGAATTGCTTGCAGACAAGTGAACACCACATGTATCTGAGGAACGGTTTGCTCTCGGTAGCTCATCTGAATGACTACCTTGAACAAACCCAGCCTGTTCATTTATCCCTGTTCATCCCTTTCACTTTCTCCAACTGACTGGTCAGGCATAAGCACCCAAGTTCTGGTTCGACTGAATTTCCTGAAATATTTTGCGTCAAAATGTTGAAGTGCTGCCGAGCCTCCTCAGCAATACATTAACGTGACATGATATATAATGTATGCTTGTAATTATGGAAGAGATCATAAATCTTAAACACCCATTGGTTTAGAAATTAAACAGTTCTACTTAGTTCTCCCTAAATTACTCCAAATTTCTAAAATTTAGCATTCATCTGGGTATTTTGTAACTACCCCCAAGGATAAATTTTTTAATGACTTTGTTTTCAGAAATGCAATTAACTTAATAAAATTCTCGTGCAAAACTGCCATCAGGTATTTAAAATTTCTGCCCACTTCCCATCGCTAGTAAGTCTATGGATAATACCATTTCAGCTAATTGCTTTTATAAACAGTCACCACATTTGTTTTTTTTTCCGGGCCTTTCTGGATCTTAATTGTTCTTATAGCTTTATCAGCATGCTATTTTAGCTTTTAATAAGTTCATTTAATTCATCTTGCCTTGTTTTATATTAACCAGAGTTATTGTTGCTTCTGCTTTATTGAAAGGAGTCTGATACTCAACTTTCAGGCTGTCCCACCTCTTCCAGGTAAATGCACAAGGTCGTTAAAATATTCCCATTTAAAATCCAGGTTTCAGGATAATTCTTTTTTTCAGGATAATTTTGGATTTGCCAATGATCTCCATTATCTATCCCATACCCCTACTTATTTTTCCAGTTGTATAAAATATTTTCCCTTCCTTCTATGTGTGAACATCTCTATTTTCTCTTTGGAGTAAAATTGAAATAAAAATATCCATATGGTTATATAATCATTTTTGTAGCTGAACATAATTCTAAGAAAAATGAGTATAGACTTCACATTTGTAGTTCCCATTGGCTAGACATAAACAGAGCATGCCACATATAACAATGCATGAAAAGCTTTCTCTCTGGAGGGCGATCTTTCATCTTAAAGAACCAGACAGTAGAAAGAAAAAAAATCTGCAAAAAGTTTTATTTTAAGGATCAAAATAAATACTGCACATACACACAAGAGAAAATCCATGGGTATGTTATGTTCTTCAGCGCACACTTTCAAAACATGGCACCTTCATCTTCTTTATTTAGAAAATAAACTGTGATTGGTCCGTGAACTGGTATGTACAGTCTCTGTGACTCTAGCAAAGAGCCAGGAGCCAAGGTCAGTATAATAAAGTCGGAATACCTAGGAGACACAAAGAATGTGTTTTTGAACATCGATGCTAATTAATCATGCAGCCATGTGTCTGTCATGGAACAAATCACAAAGCAGTCTTCAGCAATGTCCACACGGATAAAGCAAAAAAATAAAATTAAAATATGAGTAAACATCGACACAAGAACATGGTTTCCCTGTTTAGGAACCGGTAATAACTTTTGGGAGCCTAGATATTACGCCTGGTGAGCGAGGGAGAACATATGGGTGCTGGGGGATCGAACCCGGGTCAGCAGCATCAAGGCAATCGCCCTCCCGCTGTGCTCTCTCTCCCGCCCCAATGGATTTTTAAAACTCGAGATAAGGCGAGCACAAAAGTTTAGCTCATAGCACCTCCCAAGTATTAATCCATTACCGCTAAGGACTTCTACAGTACTTTTATATTCTTTTTTTACCAAATATGCAGAGAACATTAATATGGTTGTGGGTGGTCCTGAGTATTAATCGTGACTTTAAATTGCTAGCTCAACTTTGCATTCTCCTTCACATTAGTAACACTGGTAGCGAAAACAATTCTTTGCATGATTTAAAAAGACAAGTGATCTCTTTAAAGTCTAAGGCAATCCTAACTTTAGCAGGCAGAAGAAAACATTCCAACTACTATTTTTACAAAGAGTTTCAGAAACTATCTTGAATCTATCTGAAATGCGTCTAGTGTGAATTCCAACAACAGGCTCCTTGGTTGGAATTTCCCCATTAGACAGGACTTTGCTGTGATAACTGAGATCAGTCGTCCCTGGGGCATATGAAGCTATAACTGACTGCCCAGAGACCCCGGGCTGAGCACTTGCATACACATGACACGGTGTTGGGCACAGAACAAGCTCTGAACAATCCCTAGCTTTCTTTAAGGAACAGACTATCAACGTGTATAAAGCCACAGGCCCATGAATCAATAACCAATATTACATACTCTACACCGGTATTAATTCTATTGGTCCCTTCGGGACCTGGGACAGAAAACGATCACTTAAGACACATCTGAGCTGCACATCTGGAGAAGCACTTTCCAGATGACGGGGAAGCAAGCCAAGGCTTGGGACTCATGTTCCAAATTTCCCCTTCCTCGTCTCTGCGCGTGTGTTATCTGCTGTGCGCCGTCCTGGCGTGGAGTGTGGCAGAGGCCTGGTCTACTGTGTGCTTATCCTTCGTGCCGCTTTCCAGTTACTGTGATGCCAAGGAGTAGTCCAGAGAAGCATCACTAGCTGGCAAGGCGAAGAGGGGGAAAATGCCCATTCACACTGGCACCTTTGTCTTTTTTGGGAGATACGGGATCACAGCTTGTCACTGGGATGTCTATGAAAACTTTCACAGTATACCACCCTCTTCCAGTTCCTAAAACTCCAAAGAATCCCTAAATCCTCGAGGGACTGTCACCCCAAACCCCCTCAAATAGGATCATAAATCTATTTACACAGCAGTTAACCAAAAAAAAAAAAAAAAGCGTGGGGCAAACGTGACAGTGTGGGGAGTGAATAAGAGAACAAGAATATAAACAGGCAGAAGTGACTGAAAATGCAGAGAGTTGACAGAAAAATCTATTTAAAATATGGTATCAATTCCGAAAGTTCTAAGTCAGTGGAGTGAGGAGGAAATTATGGGCTCTCAAAAATAATTACTGTACTTTCTAATATGCCAAGAATATAACACACAAAACATACCTTTAAATCAATGGCAAATTTCAGGACTGGCTGGTAACACTAAAAATTTTTGTTTGCTTTATAGAATCCTTCAGAATTTCAGTTAAAAATATTGATTTAAAAAAATCACATCTTAAAAATATCATACAAATAAATGGTCAATATTTGTTCAGCTAAAATGGAGGGCTAATCAGAGATTACTAATTCAATAATAACTATTATCTCTTATCAAGAAACAACTAGGAAACATCAATATGCTTTGACTAAGGGATGGAGTTGTTTAGGAGGCAAAAATTTTCTATTTCCTTTTTGTAAATTGATATCGTCAAGCTGAAATACATGAGAAGGTTCGCCACTTAAGTACTTTTCACATGTAAGAAAACCTGGGTGATCTTTACCTATCAAAGGTACATTTTAAGAGATCCCATGAAAAATGAAAATATATCAGATAACCTACCACATATCATCACATCAGAATCAATGTGAAAGTTTGTTCTTTGCATAATTCATTTGGAGTCAGCCGAACAGTAGGCAAAACCACTATTCCAATGAAACACTTAAAAATATTAGAATTTTCAAGCAAGTTTCTGATTACCCATTCATTCCCATGTAAATTGCTTTTCCTGAATCTCAATCTCCTTCCTAGCGCCATAAACCCACTCTGAAAAACCATCAGTGAAACGGTCAGTTTCAGATGAAGGCAGAGGAGAAAAGGAAGAAGCAGGTAAAAGAGAAATCTTGATAGTTTACAAAATTTAAAATGAATTAATTACTCTAATTTGGAAAGGCAGAAGAGGAACATAATCCCACTTTTATGAATAGATTATCTTCTTGGTAATAAAGAGGAGTGACTGCAAATCACAGAGTAGGAAAGAATCCCATCATTTAATTCATTCTTTACCTTTAGACGAAAATACAAAATAAGCACTACCAGAGGGTTGAACACTCTTTAAAACAATCTACAAGAAATATCCCTTTGTCAGTATAAACCATTTGTATTCAAGCTTGCACGAACAGAAAGTTCTTATTTTTAACTTAAAGCTCCTTCTCCCATTTAAGCAAGATTTTCCGATTGCCCAATGGTCCCCAAAGACCTTATTTCTCTTTCGCCTACTTTTCCACTCAAAAAACACTGACGCTTCTTTCTTCAAAAAAAAAAGTTTTAGTTAAAAAGTTTTTTTAAAAAAAAGTTTGTGTGATAAAGTTCTGGGTCTGCTACTTTGAATTTCTTGTGTACATTTAAAGAGAAGTCCCCAATCATTAAAGTTTTTCTTAAGAGTGATGATTTTATTGATTCTCTTTATTTTATTGAGTCACGTGCCATACAGGTAGAAGGCCGCTCATGACTGGGTCTCAGGCACACACTGTTCCAACACCCATCCCTTCACCCATGTGACCTTTTGCCCTCTGCCCTCTCCCCCAATGCCTACCTACCAGCCTTCTCTATGGCAGGCAAAAGTGTTATTTTAAATAGGGCAAACTTTTTTTTTCACCAAATGGTTTAGGGGTGGCCAGCTATCCATCTCCTAGCCATTTTCCATTTGGGAAGAATAATTTTTTGGATCCTAAAAGTGCTACCATAAATGTATTCCTCTTGAATCTGGTCATCCCTGCCAATAATTTGAGATTTCCGGTCACCTTGCCCCTTGCCCTTCAACTTCAAATCGACCTCAAAATTAAGTGTGACTATCACCAAATTAAGAAGGCAAGATTTGGATGGATCACACACTGCTTAACTGTGTCCTTTTGAGATGGATCCCAGGACAGTCTCCAAAATCCCAGGACAGATTTTGGAGATGGACTAGGACCAAAGGAGATCTGCGGCCCTGTTTAAATACATGCCCTGTGGGTGCTCTAGTTAGTTGACACCCTTAACTAACGGTGTCCCTAACGGTGTTAGGGACACCGTTAGTACCTAGTTGCACAGGCTATGATTCTGTTTCCCAAGTCTGCTTGGGTAAAACGGATTCTGCCAGCCTGAATTTTGAGTGGCTGAAATAGGAATTAATACGACATATGCTATTCACAGGTTCAAGACCTCTTTCTTGTGTATTGCGTGATGATTCAATACAAATATTGAAAAAAAAATAAAGACTTCCTATGTCTTTTAATGTTTTCGCTGCCCGTGTCCATCCCATGCCCGGGTGGGGCACCTGGGAAGGGGTGGAGGCGGCGCCTGCGGGATGCGACCCTCCACTGAGACCATCCACGCGGGAGTCAAGGGCTAGTGGGCACCGCTCAGGAGGAAAACAAAGAAACTTCCCGTCCATTAGCTGCCTTTTTCCTGCCAGGAGAGAAGCCCCGGTGATGCTCCTGCAAGCTAGAGCGATCACTTTGCTGGGCAGCGGGTGGTCCCCGCGCAGGGGGCGGGTCTCAGCTCAGAGGCGGGCCCCTGCCCCGGCCGGAGGTGCCCCCGGCGGCTGGCCTGTGGGTGCCCCAGACCCCGGGCGGGCGGCAACTTTGCACCCACACGCACCTACAGGGTGGGGACCCCTGGAGCCTCCCCGGAGGGCTGGGCGGGGCTCGGCGGGCCCGGACCCGAGCAGCAGCGCTGGTCACCGTGCTGTGTGCGCACACCGTGAGGCGGTGGTCCAGCGGCCCGGCCACTCACCGAGGTTGACGACCTTGAGCGCCGTGAAGAAGCGGTCCTGCCGGGCCAGGTCCTGCCAGGGGGCCTTGGAGCAGTGGTACTTGATGAAGGGAAGCAGCCCGTGCGCAGGACGTGGTAGTTGGCGCCCGGCACGGGCCAGTTGAAGTGCGAGAGGCCGAACTGGTCGTTGCGGACGGCGCTGTAGGGCACGCAGAAGGATGTCCAGTGCGGCAGGCGCCGCTGCAGCAGGTGCCGCGTCAGCACCTCGGACGCGCGGGGCTTCGGGCCGGACGCAGCGCCGGAGGCCCAGGGCCGGCACAGCAGCAGCCGGAGCACGGCCTCGTGGGCCCTCCGCAGGGGCTCCATGGCCGGCCTGGCCTCCACTGGGCCCTCGGCCCGCGGGGCGCGCGCCGCGGGGGCGGGGCGGCCGGGCGCGCGTGCGCGTGCCCGCCCCCGGCGACGTGCCCTCTCCCTGGGGGCGGCGCGCGCCGCGGCCAAGACGACGTGCGCGCGCCCGATCCTCGGGGCGCAGTGCGCGCGCCCGCTCTTCAGGCGACGTGCGCGTGCCCGCTCCTAGGGCTGGCGGTGCTGGGGCGCGGGCGAGCTGGCGCGTGCGCACGAGGTCCGAGGTGCTCCCTGGAGGGCCCGACAGCATTTGCTCTCCCGGCCTGTATAGGGTCAGCGGGTCAGGGGTCACATGAGTCAGAGGTGGCAGAATTCAAGCCCTCTTATGCGCCCCGTGCAGGGTGAAGGGGGCACTCCGCGTTGGGAGTTCGAAGCCCAGCCTCGGCTTTGCAGGGACGCTGCCGGTGCAGGAGCACTTTGGTGGGGCAGGGATGTCTCGCGCTGCTTCTTCACACCTGCTCTTCCAGCAAGCATTTTTCTTGTATTTTAATTAAACTCTTTGTGTTTGGAGGGTGCACACCCAGAGCAAGCCCCCACCACCCCCACCCATACCCTCCCCCTTTGAAAGAGAATTGATGTTGCATTTGTCTCACACGAGATCCTTATGGTAAGTGCCCTTGTCACCGTTGCTGCTGTTGAAAACAAAGGCTTGGGGGCGGAGAGATAGTTCAAGGGGTAGGGCGTTTGCCTTGCATGTGGCTGGCCCAGGTTCAATCCTCGGCATCCCATGTGGTCCCCCCCCCACTCCCAGCACCGCCAGGAGTGATCCCTGAGTCAGAGCCAGGAGTAACCCCTGAGCATCGCCGGGTGTGACCACTCCCCAATAAAGAACAAAGGCACAGTGGGCCAAATTTCTACATTTTCATCACTTGGGGGTCACTCCTGGCAGTATGCAAGGGACCATGAATAGAGCCAGGGAAGGCCAGGACGCAGGCACTACCCATGGGACTGCCGGGGTTCCTGCTGTGCGTTCTCTGCTTGGCTCGTGAAAGCCAGCTTCAGTATGGCTGCCTCTTCTTGTAAAGGCGCCATCCCTTGGCTGGGGATGTGGTTCAATGTATAATATCTCTTTATTCTAATGCCAAAGAGTAGACCCAAGGGCTCATACAGGAGGTCTTGATTCATAGATTACTAAGTGCGATTTACATGAAGTAGGTGAGATGCCGGCTTACTGTCCTGCTGTTCTGAAGGTGGGAGTACAGGCAGGGTATCCAGTGCATATGTCAGTGTGTTGGTAAAAAAAAGCATGAAAAAATGTCTAGAAATGTTTACATCAAGGATTTCAGTCTAAATTTCTAGTTCACACTTGCGGACTTTTGTGCAGGGAAAGAAGACCATGAGGTATGGCTGTCTTGATTCATAGTCTAAGTGGCCTTGGAATTTGACTATATCCCACCACTGCCTTCGGGCTTGGAGGGTGTCTTCTGAGAAGTCTGCTGAAAGTCGAATGGTTGCTCCTTTGTATACAATTTCCTTCTTTGATCTTGCTGCCTGAAGAATTATGTCTCTGTCTATGGCATCCATTACTTTGACTAGGATGTGTCTTGGGGTCTTTCTCTTCTTGCTGGTACACGTCGGGCTTCTTGGATCTGGATGCCTTCGTCCTTTAACTCAGGGAACTTTTCAGCCAGGATGTTTTTAACTGTTTTAATTTCCTTAGGGTTACTTTCCTGTCCCTCTGGGACTCCGATAATTCTTATGTTGTTCCGCCTGGCTTCATCCCATTGTTCTCTGTTCCGTTGCTGATCCATTTTCCAGTTTTTTTCCATCTTATGTAGATCTCTGAGTGCTTTCTGCAGCTCATCTTCAATCTCACTGATTCTCTCTTCCGCTGCTGTCATCCTACTGTTGAGAGCCCCTATTGTGTTTTTCATTTTATCTACTGAGTTTTTAAGCGATGATATTTCTATTTGCATGGTTCTCATTTCTGCTCTCATTTCCTCCCGTAATTTATTGACTGCCCTTTCAACTGCTTCGTTTACGTTCTCCTGTATTTTATTGGACATCTGCTCCATTATTTTTTGTTGAGCTCCTTAAGCATCCTACCAATTTCTTCTTTGATTTCATTGTCAGAGAGATCATGCACATTTGTATTCTTTTTTGAGTCTTCAGGGTTGATTCCTTCATCTGTTCTTCGAACTGGGGATCTGCGTTGTTTCCCCCATGGTGTTGTGGTGTTCAGGGATAGATTCCTCTGGTGTACTGTTTCTTTTTTCTTGAGGGTATTACCTTCCCTTGGTGTTGAATTTCCTAGTATTTGTATTAATAAGCGTCCGCATGAGCGGCCACCCACCTGGCCAGCCTCAGACCCCAGGGAGAATACCTGAGGCGGAGACAGATCGGTGTGAGAGTTCAAAATGTCCGTTTACTTCTGCTTCCGCTTGGACTTCTGGGGGTTGTAGTTCCACCTTCTGCCAAGGCCTGGGGGTCTACCACGACCCCAGCCCGCCTGCCAGCTGCACACTCCAGGGAGAATACCTGACGCTGAGACAGGCCGGTGTGAGAGTTCAAAATGGCCTTGGAATTTGAAAACAGATGACCCAGAGACAGCAGGCAGGTCGTCTAAGCGCACTGACTGCTGACTGGTTCAGTGCCTTCTCAGCCAATTCAGCACATTGAGAGGAGTCTGCTTCTGCCTTCTGGGCATAACCCCAAGGACCAAAAAAAAAAAAATTAATTCAACAATATAGACGCACACCTATATTCGTTGCAGGGCCTAGTACAATTCCAGGACATAAAGAGAACCCACATATCCAATGGCTGGTAAATAGGTAAAAGTGATAGTCTAGCTACACAATGGATTATTATGCATTGTAACAAAATGAAACCTGCAGTTCAGTGCAACCCCGATAGGGCCTGAAAGTATCTTGCTGAGTGAAGTAGGTCAGAGGAGAGGAACAAGTAGAAAATACCTCACTCACAGAGTGAAAGAAAAAAGAAACCAAAAATTAGCAATGGAAACGTCTGCCTATACACTGACTTTGCCAGTGGACTTGGGCAGGAAAAGAAGGCCCCAGGGGACAGTGGTGGAGTGACGTTGGCACTCCGACCGGCAGGTGTGGTGATCTTACATTCCTAAAGCACCAGTCTGAACACTTGATGTTCAAATCAGGCACTTGAAAACAAAGTGAATGTAGTGGGTGAGTTCAATGGGTGTATTTGCAGCTGCTCCGGGAAGGATGTGGCCGTATATTCAGCATCAGGGTATTAAGATCAAGCCTGCACCCACAGTGCCAGGAAGGCCAGCTTGCGGGCTAAGGTTTAGGCGTGGTGCTCTGGGGGTCACTAGACCACTCCTGGACTGCTGGGGAGGGCATTAAGATGTGGAGGCAGTATTTAGATTCAGGGCCTGGGACAAACTGTGCCTGTGTTCTGCCAGGTGAACTGTCTTCCCAGTGCTTTTCCTGGGCCAACACTGGTGGTGCTCAGGCCTTACTCCTGGCTCTGCACTCAGGGATCACTCCTAGCCATGTTCAGGCCTTACTCCTGGCTCTGCACTCAGGGATCACTACTAGCCTTACTCAGGCCTTACTCCTGGCTCTGCACTCAGGGATCACTCCTAGCCTTACTCGGGCCTTACTCCTGGCTCTGCACTCCGGCTCACTCCTGGTGAGACTGGGGGAACCACATATGATGCTAGGGATGAGACTAAACTTAGATCAGCTTCATGCATATCAAGTGCCTCTCTGCTCCACTCTCTGGCATCCCCACTCTTGAAGATCCTCTCCGACCTTCCCCTCCGGTCTTCTCTCATCTCCCCTCTTCCTGCCTTTCCCCTTCAATTTGAATTTTGATAACTGGAGAAAATAAAGTAGGAAATAGGTTAAGAAACACCCTAGATGTTATACTGGGATCAAGAATCAAGGTTCCCGCTCCTAGCTTTCAACCTGGAAATATCTCCTTTTGGAATCGTTTGAACCATACCTGGCGATGCTCAGGGGTTACTCTTAGCTCTGCATTCAGGAATTACTCCTAGTGGTGCTCAGGAGACCCTATGGGATACCGGGGACCAAGCGCGGTTGGCCTTGTGCAAAGCAAACTTCCTGCCCTCTCTACTATCATTCCGGCCCACCATTAAGGAACATTTTCATACCCATTGCCTGCTGTGGGATATTAGATGCTGTCGGGGATGCCGCCGGGGTCCCCGACAGTGTCAGGACAGAGGTTCTCTTCTACCTCCGAGGACGCCGGGGGAACAGATGAAAACTCACGACTCCGGTGCAGTTCCAAAAAGTTTTTTAATAGTACAAAAGCTCTTCCACAGCACTCTGATATAATGAACAAACTCTAGCTCTGGTTTGAACTTGGACCATAGAGAAGAGCCTGCGTCTCCCACCAAAGAGAGAGGATCTCACCCGAGATGAGTCCTACTCAGAAGAAGGAGCAAAAGGCCAAAGAGCAAAAAGCCAAAAGCCAAAAGCCTCAGGAGCCAAAAGCCAAAAGCGAAAGGCTCAAAGCCGAGGGGGCCTCAAGTCAGTCCCCTTATATACACCAAAGTAATCCAGGGAGGGTCATGTCAACAAAGAACCCTAAACAGAGTGTAGAAGAGCAGTGCTACACCCTATTGCAGGTATAAACAAAGGTTACACCAAGGACTAATCTCTTCTTCTGAGATTATCTCTTATGTAAAACACTGGAGAGAGAGGGGGCTGGTATAAAGTAATACATCTTAATTTCATGAGCTTCATGTAATCTAGATGGTACCCACAAGGTCCTTCTTATTATTATCTGCACCAGGGTGATTCTGAGTATCTTGTTCTCGTGTACTGAAAGGGCCACACTCGCCTGCTTAGAGCAAACTAGTATGATCCTTCCTATAGTCTTCCCTATAGTCTCAACGTAGCCAGGGTAGTAGTCTCCTGGTAAATTCTAACTGTCCCACGCTGGGTTCAGTGGGTATAAAGAGGAGCTGTGCCCAATCTAGAAAACATAGAAGTCTTAGCAGATGTATAAATCAGAAGTTATTCAGTCAAGGCGACTTCTGTAACTGCCACACCCTCTAGTAGTGTTTTGTAGAAGAGAGGTCTCATTAGAATGAACCTTGGCTTAAATAGATTAAGCTGGGTGTGGGCAAAACAACAAAACTCCCAGAATAGCTAAACCTGTCCTCCAACAAGATGCTGGTGGTAAGGGGGCCCTTTCGTGACATTTGGAAACTCATTAAAGATTTATGCTGGTCAATAGCGCAGTGCGTTGTGGGCATATTCTACTGGTACAAGCCTTCTTGCGTCCTGTTGGGAGAGTCGGTTTTGGAAACTTGTTCCAGTAAACCTACCTTGTCACACAAATGTAAGTTTTGTCCTGGTTTCATAGTGTGAGTCTTGTTTTATTAACATTCAGATAACGTTCAGTCATATTTATGAAAATCATATTTTTTTTGTAGCACAAATCACATTTTCACACTGACTCTCCCAGATCTTTGCCTTTATTGCAGATCTTCTGCCAGCAGCGGCTCCTGGCACTTGGCTGTTAAGTCTTTATTGCCCCTCCCCAGTCTGACTGTCAAGTAGTTAATGATCTATAAACAAATACCCAGATGCCCCAAGGGGCCTCTCCATTTAAAGGGGCCTTGAATCATTTTATAATAGAAAAACGGAGGTCCGCGCTGATTTATGATTCAGCGAGTTGAAGCTTCTGAAGTGACATCCCAATGATCATGTTGGATGGGCTGGGTTGTTTTTTTTTTTTTTGCCTTTTTGGGTCACACCCGGCAATGCTCAGGGGCCACTCCTGGCTCTGCACTCAGGAACCACTCCTGGCGGTGCTCAGGGGACCACATGGAATGCCGGGGATCAAACCCAGGCTGGCAATGGCCGACCATGTGCAAGACAAACGCCCCACCCGCTGGGCCACCGCTCCGCCCCCCCCCGGGCTGGTTTTTAATAGCATTCACAAGTTTTGATTGTTCCCCCCAAAAATTCCATAGACACTAAATCTATGTTGGCATCCCATGTCACGGAGCATCATTTTTACAGAGGTGAGGATACATGTACACGTGTCAGCTTCCTAAGCTGACCCAGAAGGTCATAACTACCAGCACGAACCCACCCAGGCCCTGGTGTTTATTTTGCATTATTGTATAATTGCAACCTATTGTTGCATTTAAAGGGCATTCCCAAACAGGGATTTGTTTCTTTCTTTTTCAAGCCAGTGCCAGAGGTAAAGAATAGAGGGCTACAGGCCCTAAGCGAACAGAGGTAGAGCTGGGGTTATTTGAAACTACATTGGCCAAACCACATACTTTGACCACAACTGAGTCACGTGATGCCACATTGACATGTAAATGTAGAGCTGACACAGCTTCACACCCATTAGCTGCTGCCCAGTTTGAGCATTTGGACCTTAAATAAGGCCTATCTCGTCCAAAAGACTGATTCAAAGGGAATTTTAGGGCTTACGTATTGTGTCTCAGAAGAAAAGAAAGAGAGCTTCCAAAATGTACATGTAAAATTTGTTAAACAACTTCATTGCTTTGAATGGGAGGGGGACCCCTACTGAGCGGGGGTCCTGGCCCCCTGCCAGTGATAGGATTTTTCTGCCCCTGGGGCTGCTGGTTTATGTGCCAGGGCCCTGTGATGCTGGGAGCCACCAGTGCCTTTAACGCTGCTCTGACGTCTAAGGTTACTCTTTGGGGTGCTCAGAGGCCTTCCGTGTTACCCCCATGATGGTCAGGGGCAGGTGGTGCTGGATCAAACCCACCCACAAAGATCTGCCCTCCGCCTTATCGGACTCCAAGATGTGTTTCCCATGAGTCTATGAGGATTCTTTGGTCTGTTTGTTCATCGCTTTCTCTAAGTCTGAAATCACGTTCCCATTTAACTTCCGGTTTCAAATCTTGAGTTTTAGCAGAAGGAGCATCTGGTTTTTATTTGGACGCGTTGAGTGATATTGTAGCTTGGGAGAAGGAGCGTGTTTAGTTCACGCGTGTCTCAGTCAACTGTGACTTGTGGTCCAGCTCTGTTTTCATTCTTTATTGTTGCTTCGAAGAAAGCAAGCCGTTAAAGCTGACTACATGCTCTATTAATTATATGAAGGTGAACTTGAGTCATATTTGTTACTGAAGATGATTAATAATTACCAGTTCTGCACACGTTTTCTGGTGCATTTCAGTAAATAAACAGGGTACATTGTTGGGTAGTAATTGATTAATTAGCACATTCATCCTACACAGCTCAATGGTCTTAAGGATGCTGAGTTTGAGATATTGCTCATAATTATTACAAGAAACAAATCTGTTCCATTTCTCAGTTTATTCTTCTGGATGCTGTTGTTGTTATTTTTTTTCCTAAATTGAATGTGTAATGGTTCAAAACCTGGTAGGTTTTATTCAGATAAATCAACTTGTGAAAAATTGCTAATCATCACCTCAGATCTTGTTCTTGTGAAGGAGTTGGGAACAAACTTTTACAAGACAGATTTTGCCACTAGATCTTGCTGCTGGCGCCTATGCCGGAAATATAGGGCACGTCCCCACCAGGCTGAAAATGCTGCCCCAGCTCCACACACGACAGGGCCACTGGAATCTCATTTGCTTCCCGTCATGTCAGAGAAGCTCAGGATGGCAAGTGTCACCAGGTTGGCAGTTTGTACGGTTTCGTCAACGAAGAAATATGACAGTATGTCTCAGTTGCTGCCTTCATCCATGGTAGTTGGGGCCTCCGCCCCTCAAGCAGATCGCACCAGCATGTTACCGAGGGTTGTGTGATGGCAGCGTGGTGGGGGCCCCTGGGTTCTGGTCTCTGTGTCTTTTCTAGAGAAGCTTCGTGACAACAGGCGTATTCCCTGCCCTTATCCAGAACATGCCGCATCACCCCCTGGGAAACGCAGGCCGCAGGCAGGCACCACGAAGGATAGAGAGACGTCAGGGCCTCAGGGAGGGGGAAGCCTGGGTTTGGCTCAAGACTCCCTAGTCCTGCTTCATTTTTTAGGGGAATTACTGAACCTCTCTGTGGTTCTGTTCTGGATGCTCAGGCTTATTCCAAGACTCAATTGGGATGTGAAAACACTGTGCAAACTCTAAAGAAATGTAAGGGTTTCTTTTTTTGTTTGTTTGTTTGGTTTTTGTTTATGGGTCACACCCAGCAATGCTCAGGGGTTATTCCTGGCTATTCGCTCAGGAATTACTCCTGGCAGTGCTTGGGGACCATATGGGATGCCGGGGATCGAACCCTGGGTCGGCCGCTTGCAAGGCAAACACCCTACCTGATCTACTATCGCTCCAGTTCCAGGATTTCTTAATATTATTATTAACTGTCGGGAACGCCGGGGTCCCCGACAGTGTCAGGACAGAGGTTGTCTTCTACCTCCGAAGGCTGGGAGAACAGATGAAAACTCACGAGTCGGTGCAGTTCCAAAAATGGCTTTTAATAGTACAAAAGCTCTTCCACAGCACTCCAATATAATGAACAAACTTTAGCTCTGGTCCAAACTTAGACCATACAAAAGAGCCTAAGTCTCCCACCAAAGAGAGAGGATTTCACCCGAGCTGAGTCCTACCCAGAAGGAGCAAAAGGCCAAAGAGCAAAAGCCAAAAGCCAAAAGCCGAGGCTGATGAGCCAAAAGCTGAAAGCTAAAAGGCCCAAAAGGCAAAAGGTGAAGCCGCCTCAAGTCAGCCCCTTATATACACCAAAGTAATCCAACCGGGAGGGGCATGTCAACAAAGAACTCTAAACAGAGTGTAGTGCCACACCCTATTGCAGGTATAAACGAAGGTTATGCCAAGGTCTAATCCTTCCTACCAAGATTATCTCTTATGTAAAACACTGGAGAGAGAGAGAGAGAGAGGGCTGATATAAAGTAATACATCTTAACTTCATGAGCTTCATGTAATCTAGATGGTACCCACAAGGTCCTTCTTATTATTATCTGCACCAGGGTGATTCTGAGTATCTTGTTCTCGTGTACTGAAAGGGTCACACTCGCCTGCTTAGAGCAAACTAGTATGATCCTTCCTATAGTCTTCCTATAGTCTCAGCGTAGCCAGGGTGGTAGTCTCCTGGTAAATTCTAACTGTCCCACGTTGGGTGCAGTGGGTATAAAGAGGAGCTGTGCCCAATCTAGAAAACATAGAAGTCTTAGTAGATGTATAAGTCAGAAGTTATTCAATCAAGGTGACTTCTGTAACTGCCACACCCTCTAGCAGTGTTTGCAGAGAAGAGAAGTCTCATTAGAATGAACCTTGACTTAAGAAGATTAAGCTGGGAGTGAGCAAAACAACAAAACTCCCAGAATAGCTAAACCTGTCCTCCAGCAATTAACTGTCCTTGCAGGGTGGCATTGGCATGACAGGTATCTGAAGGATGCATCAAAATTCCCGTGTGCAGGGGCCAGAGAGATGGTACAGTGGGTAGGGCACTTACCTTGCATTCAGTGAACCTCAGTTCAATCCCTAGCACCACCAGGCGTGATCCATGAGTACAGGGACTGTAAGCCCTGAGCCCTGCCAGGTGTGGCCCAAAAACCAAAGAAACAACCAACTGTCTTCAAAATTTCCAAAACCCAACAACTCAAATGCCCCATGAACCTGATCAAACAGTAGCAGATGACTAACTTTTTTTTTATACTCTTACTAAAATTGTAAGACTTTTTTTAATATAGGGACCATAGCAGTAGTTCACCTGTAGGACATTTGCCTTGTGGCTAACTCGGGTTAGATTCCTGATGGTCACTTGAGCCCTCCAGGAGTGACCCTGAGCACAGAAGTAGGAGTGACCCCTCAGCACCACCAGCTGTGGCCCCAAAACAGAAACAAACCAAAAAATTTCTAATATGCCATCATAATTTGTTGATAAAAAATTAGTTTGCAGAAGGAAAAATAGTCAGTAAATAGCATATCGGTCTAATCTACTCATAAACTTACAATGCAAAGAGGAAAGACTCACAGGTAGGAGCTCAGTATCTGTCTGATGGAAAAGACAGCAGCCATGAAAATTGGGCAGCTCTTATTACCTACAGACCCTGTTTAAGAAGCTGGGGCTCAGGGCTGGAGCGATAGCCCAGTGGGTAGGGCGTTTGCCTTGCATGCGGCCGGCCTATGCCAGCCCGGGTTCGATCCCGGCATCCCATATGGTCCCCGGCGACCGCCAGGAGTGATTCCTGAGTGCAGAGCCAGGAGAAACCCCTGAGCATTGCCAGGTGTGACCCAAAAGAAAAAAAAAAAAAGAGCTGGGGCTATAATCTTTTTGCAGTTATAATCCGTTAGGTGACATGTATAATAAAAATATATCTAGCATCTAATATCACATTGTTAAATGATTTGGAGGAAAATTAAGCAGCGTAAGGGGAGAGAAAATAGGTGTGGTAAGAGTGTGGCTCTCGGCCTAGTGCCAGGGGTGAGCCCAAGGTAGGCTGTCTCTCCAGCCCATTAAAGTATTTTTAATTAAAACATTTTTTATTTTTGGGGGCCTCCCAAGCATTTTTTTTGGGGGGCAGAGGCCACCATTTTACACACAATGGTTCTGAAGGAGGGGGGGGGTGATCATGAGGTGCCAGGGATCAATCAAGTCCACCTCTGACCAGACCCTATCTGTCTGTCTGTCTGTCTGTACCTACCTACCTACCTACCTACCTACCTACCTACCTACCTACCTACCTACCTAACCTATCTATTCCCTTTTTGGTCACACCCAGAAATGCTCAGGGGTTACTCCTGGATCTGCACTGAGGAATTACTCCTGGTGGTGCTGGGGGGACAATATGGAATGCCAGGGATCGAACCCAAGTCAGCTGCGTGCAAGGCAAATGCCCTCCCGCTGAACTATCGCTCTGGCCCCCAGACCCCAGTTATTTTTTTAAAATACTGTATGATCCTGTTAAAAGAAAATGATCTTATGTTTCCCTATCCTACCCTACCCTACCCTACCCTACCCTACCCTACTCCACCTACCTATCCTATCCTTCCTTTGATCATCTATTTGCTCGAGCGGGCACCAGTAGCATCTCCATATGTCCTGTCTCATGCTAGTAGAGCCCAAGGGCATCTGCTTGCTCCAGGAATATAAAGAGCCTCAAACCATTATATTAGGTCATGGGAATGAACTAATATAATTGTTACTGGTATTTGGCATATCAAATACAACACGGACAGCTTGCCAGGCTTGCCGTGCAGGTGGCATACCCTTGTAGTCACCTCTAACTATAGCATTTATAGATGAACCGTGCCAAATGGCCACGAGAGACTGGCTGTGATAGGCTGTCGTTGGGTGGAATTCTGATGAGAGGAAGTCTGGATGTGGAAAATGGCGGCCCGATGGATTGGGGGGGGGTGGTCATCTGGCTTGTTGTGCGGCTCTGCTGGGGTGGCGGGCCAGGGCTAGAACCCGCTATCCCTCCCAGGCCCCTCGTGTTTCCCTAATCAGATAAAAGTTAAAACTCCAAGGAATACTGAGAGGCAGAGTGGATCTTAAGAGAGAGCATCTTTAAGCAGCTTTAAGAGTTGGGGGCTGGAGCAAAAGTGCAGCCAGTAGGTGGCCTTGCAGGCAGCCGACCCAGCATCTCCTATAGGAGTGATTCCTGAGTGCAGAGCCAGGAGTAACCCCTGAGCATCGCTGGGTGTGACCCAAGAAGAAAAAAAAAAGTGCCACGTCAGGGGCTGGAGGCGACATTTAGCATGCTTTCCTTCAGACCCGGGTTCAATCTCTGGCATTCTACATGGTCCCCTGAGGCACTGCCAGGAGTGGTCCCTGAGCTCAGAGGCAGGAGTGAGTCCTGGGCATTGCCAGGTGTGGCCCCCCAAACAAACCAAACACAAAAGTTTCAGGTACACAAAAGTTCCCTCAACCTCTTCTGCCTCATCATAACTCATCACACCAGGGCGACATCTGCTACAGAGCAAGATGGAAAGTGACGAAATAAGTTTTCCAAGTTTTGAGTCTAGGTACAATTTATTTATTTTATTTATTTGTTTATTTGTTTATTTATTTATTTATTTATTTTGCTTTTTGGGTCACACCCGGCGATGCTCAGGGGATACTCCTGGCTCTGCACTCAGGAGTTACTCCTGGCGGTGCTCAGGGGACCATATGGGATGCCAGGGGATCGAACCCGGGCCGGCATGGGTCGGCTGTGTGCAAGGCAAACGCCCTACCCGCTGGGCTATCGCTCCGGCCCCCTCTAGGTACAATTTAGAACCCAGCAGGTCCCAATTGTGCTGCAAGATCTGATCTACACAAGGCAGAGCACATCTGTAAGTCATTTGTTCTGTTTTCTGCCCCTTCGGTTTGTACAAAGATCTTCTAGTGCAGGAGGCATACATTCTGCTGGTTTAGAAAAACATGCTTTCAGAAGAAAATGTTTCGATTTCTTTAGATGATTAGAAATACCAAAGAGCTCTGTGCGAAAAACCAGGAAACTCACAGATGAAATGCGTGTTTTCTGTCTAAAGGATCCATTTCATTCACTGCTATTATCTTCAGCCAAAATGATTCCTTACCAAGAGAAAACTATCACAGAACTATTTTAAAACCATGAAATCTTTTATAACCATTTCAAACGGCAGCTTGCTCTTTTTGGTAGTAGGTGAGGAAGCTTAAGGGGCACAAAGTTGTGAATCTTCAAATTATTTTATCATCATTTCTAAAAAATGGAGAAAGAGAACCAGAAGAAGAAATGACCTGTGTGATATATACAATTTCTCCCTTTTTGAAAAATATTTTGATGATGGTGGTATAGAATCTTAAAGCTTAAACACCAGCCACACTTTCTTATTTTACTCCGCAGAAAACAGGGTTAGAGAAGAGAAATCACTTGTTCATTAAGGAAAGAGCTGGAACCAAAACCCATTAAGATATTTAACCTAGAGCAGTATGAGTCTATTCCATTCTCATCTAGACCAGAACTACTGCTACCTAATCCCTGACCCTACAAATATTTGAAGATAAACCGGAGTGCATTCCCTTGAATGTGTCCCGTGTTTGTATGAGGTGGGGTGGCCGTGTGTGACTGTTCAGATTGAGGGTGTGAGAAGACATGCGGCCAGGTGTCAGGGACTCACCGTTAATGACTGGTGGCAGCTTTGGGACCGTGGAGGTGTGAGGTGGCTGTGGCTTTACCCGGAGTTCATTGTCACTTTGGACAGAATTTATAAGGAAGGCTGGTCGCTGTCCCCGTCATCCATCCCCTCTTAGATCCCTTTTTCAGGCACCTTCAGTGCTTACCATCTCTCGGACCGTGGTGTTTAGATTTGGTTTTGACTTCTCAGATCTCATGTGTGAGAGAGATGGTGCTGGCTTTTTGTCTGGCTGGGGGTCTTGGTTGTTTATGAGACGCACCTGGAGAGTTCGGGGCTCCTTGCAACACTATGCTTGGGTGCTGCCACGGGACCGTCCTGGGCATGGGTGCTCCCCAGGACCACTGGTGGGACAGTGTTTCACTCGAGGTTTGGGCTGTCGTGTTGCACTGAGGAGGCAAGTTAGTGTCTTTGTTTCTTTAGCTACAGATCAAGAAGTGCAATGTGAGATCATATAGCTCTATTTTCAATGTTTTTGAAATTTTATTTATTTATTTGGTTTTTGGACCACACCCAGCAGGTCTCATGGCTGACTCCTGGCTATGCATTCAAGGATCACTCCTGGCAGTGCTCGGGGGACCATATGGGACGCAAGAAATAAACTTCGGGTTGGCTGTGTGCAAAGCAAATACCCTACCTGCCATTTTCTGTCTCTCTGTCTCTGTTTCTCTCTCTCTCTCTCTCTCTCTCTCATTCCTTTTTTTTAATAACAGTCATTATAACAGGTTTGAGGTAGAAACCCACGAGGTTTTGATTTTTTATTTCATTTTCTTATAATAGTCTCCTAGGAGCTGACTTTCTAAAAACCTGCATTTGGAGGTATACTTGAAATAGAACACATTTAATATATGTAATTTCATAAGTGTTGATATGTGTATATCTCCACTCACCATAGTGAAGCTAGCCATCATGTCCAGATTTGTTGTTGTTGACTTAGGGTTTTTTTTTTTTAAACTGGACCACAGTGAGATACACAGTTTCAAGTTGTTTATTATTGGGTTTCAGAAAGCAATGTTCCAACACCCATCCCTTCACCAGTGCAGAATTCCCACCACCAATGTCCCCAGTTTCCCTCTTGCCCCCATTTATGGCAAGCACTTCTCTCTCTCTTTCTCTCTGTCTCTCTGTCTCTCTCTCTTCTGTTTATAGAGGCAGGCTGAGGGAAGGGGAGGGAATTTGGGGACATTGGTGGTGGGAATAAGGCACTGGTGGAGGGAGAGGTGCTGGAACAATGTATGACTGAAACCCAATTATGAACATCTTTGTGATTGTACATCGCATGGTGGCATATCACTATCACTATCACTGTCACTTATCACTATCTTACCGTTAATCACCTATTTGCTAGAGCGGGCACCAGTAATATCTCCATATGTCCTGTCTCATGCTAGTAGAACCCAAAGGCGTCCGCTTGCTCCAGGAACATAAAGAGCCTCAAACCATTATATTAGGTCATGGAAATGACCTAATATAAATGTTAATGGTATTTGGCATATCAAATTCTACACGAGCAGCTTGCCAGGCTTGCCGTGTGGGTGACATACTGTTGTAGTCACCTCTAAATAAAGCATTTATTGATGAACTGCGCGGCCACTAGCAGCTACGTGAGCCAGGCTGTGATAGTCTGGTCTGCTGGGTGGAGTTGTGATGAGAGGGAAGTCGGATGTGGAAAATGGCGGCCCCCAGGGAGTAGGGGGTGGGTCGTCTGGTTTGTTGTGAAGCTCTGCTGGGGTGGCAGGCCAAGGCTAGAACCCGCCATGCCTCTCGGGCACCTCACGAGCGGTTGGGCACAGGGAGAGCAAGTAGCAGCTCTGCCACATGTCTGAGAGTCTCTGGTTCAGCATACCTGGGCCGGATTGAAAAAAAAAAAGATGGTGGCATAATAAAAAAAAAAAGATAAAATAAATGAATGAAGATCTGATTGCAGGTTTGTTTTGTGACGGGTGCAAGCTCTGTGGTTCATTGTCACCTTCACCGACTTCGGTTTCATCCTGACATTCCCTACCAGACACCTGGAAGAAACTCAGTTGTGGCCTTTTGTGTTCAGGAGTCACTCGGCACTACCTGGTCTCCGATATTTGTACTTCTTATTTTATACCTTCATATTTTCTTAATTAAAATATCTTAAAATATAGCATTGTACTGCGAAAGTGGCAACTGCAGAAGTAAGACCAATTGTCCTTGGAATGGTGAAGAAACGCTGTTGTGGAAATCCGCCCTTAATACCCCCCCCAAGATGTCACAGCTATGTTTTCTATGCTGCATCTAGGAAACTCTTGTAACAAAACAAAAGTTGTTTCTAACCAACAGATTCGGAAGCAGCAGGGACAGGCTTATTATTTACTGTTTGGGTGCCTCTCCCTCATTTACATAAATACCCCAGAAACCAGCAGCTTAAAACTAATAAAAGCCAGGGCCCTCCATCTCACGCAGTAAAGTTTCACAACCAGGAGTTAGACTGTTAGAGTGAAAAAATAAACCCATATATGTGGTTATGAAGGGTTGTTTTTTTATTTTTTTTTTGGAAAGTGTATATAATCACATTTCAAAGTTAGAGCCACCACTTGAAGTAGCAGTGTAATAATAATACTTAAACATTTATGTGGAGCGCTTCATCTCCGGGACACCCTCCCAACATTGCCTAATTAATCTTTTCTGCTTCCCCAAGGAGCAGGTAGTGCTTTCTGCAATTTTTTCTAGTTAGAAAATTGTGGAAGGTTTGACCAGCCCAGAGCGAAGGAGAAGCAGGGAGATATATTTCCAGCCCTGATTATACTTGGACTCTGGCACGTTTCCCCAGCAGAACGCATCAGGTTTCTGTTCGGCGTGGAGGGAATCATCAATAAAACAAAAGAAATAAATTGAAGTCCGATGTGCCTCTGGCTTTCAGAAAATTCAGGAGGCCCTCCAGAGGTGCACCCTTTGCAAAGAGTTGGCGACACAGAGCCGATCCCGAAGGACCCAACTCGTTTCATCTGTCCTCCCTGTGGGCTGCAGCCAAACCTTTTCCAGCGAGAAAAGCCAAGACCCACACTTCCACTCTCCCTGCAACCTCCACCCTCACATTTGTCTTGGCAATGTAATTTATAGTTTTCCAAATAAGATTTACTGTGATGAGTGCATTTAAAGAGTTGAACAAATTTGTTATGCACATTAAGGCCAGAGGAACGGTAAAATAAAACTAATGAACATTTACATTTTTGGAAATATAATTAATGTATGCTTGAGAAATTCTGAAAGATAAACATTTAAATGTTAAGATACTTATTACCTTCCCACAGGGACAATGTTAGGAATTAATGAGATAACAAATGGAAAGTGCTTTGAGCTCTTTCGAAGAAAGGTGCCAGATGAATACAAATGATTATTAATTGTTAAAGTTATCAGATGGTTACTAATATCTTACTTAGGATATATTGCTAATGTTTGATTGTTGAGGGAGAGAGAGAGAGAGGAGGCTTTGGCGATTCTTATGGTGAGGTAGCTGAAACCCCTCACCGGCTCTCTTAACGCCTCCTTGGGGATGTGACAGCTTGAAGGAAATTCTCTCAGCTCTTTCCCAAACTTTTTTTTTTTTTTTGCTGTTTGGCTCACACCTGGTGATGTTCAGGGGTTACTCCTGGCTCTTTGCTCAGGAATTACTCCTGGCGGTGCTCGGGGAGACCATATGGGATGTCAGGGATCGAACCCAGGTCGGCCACGTGAAAGGCAAACGCCCTCCCTACTGTGCTATTACTCCAGCCTTCCTTCCCAAATTCTTGTCCAGTTTCTGGAAAACTGTCGTTCAAACAGCACTGGGGTGGGACATCTCTGCTTCCAACCCCCGGGCTTCTCAGTATCAGCCTCTGCAGAGTCTCAGAGATCTCTCACCACAGGAGAGACCTGGCACCCCCACCTTGTTTCCTGGACATTATTTTATATCACCTGAATGTGATGCTCTCCACTGTTCAGATCCATTTTCTTAGGCGGGAGCATGTACAAGGCCTTCACATGTGCAGTGTTCAGAAACCCAAGGTTGGATCCCTGACACAGCTCCGTCCCTGAGCCCTGCTGGACAAACACCTTGTATCACTTGTTATCACTTGTCTTCCCGTTGTTCATTGATTTACTCGGTGGGCACCAGTAACACCTCCATATGTTCTGTTGGGTGCTAGTGTAGCCAAAGGGCATCTGCTTGCTCCAGGAACACAAAAGCCTCAAACCATTCCTTCAGGTCATGGGAATGAGGTCTATAATTGTTACTGGTTTTTGGCATATCAAATACAACATGGGTAGCTTGCCAGGCTCTGCCGTACAGGTGGAATACTCTCGGTAGTAGGTTCTCATCTCGTGCATTTACTGATGAACTGTGTGGTTGCAAAGTGGCAGCATGCAATGGGGAGAGATTGGCTTATCCCTTGGGTGGAGCTCTGATGATCTGTGGAGTCCAGATGTTGAAAATGGCGGCCCTCATGGTGTGGGGTTCCTCTGGCTTCTTGCGAGGCTCTATTGGGATGGAGGGCCAGGGCTAGAACTTCGCCTTCCCTCCCAGACGCCTCATGATCAGTTGACCACAGGAGATCCGGTAACAGCTCTGCTCCGTGTATCTGAGTCTCTGGATCAGGCATACCTGGGCTTGAAACAGGCCTCCCTGCTGGGTGGGACTCTGATCAGCAGGGCTTGAGATCGGCTTATTTCTTGGGTAGAGTTCTGATGAGCTGTGGAGTCTGGATGTGGAAAATGACGCTCTCATAATGTGAGGGTTCTTCCGGCTTCTTGCGAGGCTCTATTGGGATGGCGGGCCAGGGCTAGCACCCAAGCCTAATGAACAAACACCACCCCAAAAAATATTGGGGGAGGAGAACTTTTACATTGTTCTTCAGAACTTGAAGCATTTAAGTGCAGAACAAACAAGCTAGCATTTTTACTGTATCACTGTATTCCCATTGTTCATCGATTTGCTCGAGTGGGCACTAGTAACATCCTCATTAGTCCTGTCACAAACAAGTGTAACTCAAGGGCATCTACTTGCTCCAGGGACAGGAGGGAGCCCGAAACCATTCTTCAGGTCATGGAACTGAGGTTCTAGTTTTTGGCATAACTGGTAATTAAAACACGGGTAGCTTGCCAGGCTTTACCGTGTAGGTGATCTAGTCTCAGTAGAAGGGTCTGAGCAAGTAAACTCGAGCATTTACTGATGAAACTTTAAGGGGGAAGATCAGGTTTTCTCTTGGATGGAGCTCTGAGGAACTATGGAGTCTGGATGTTGTTGAGAATGACTAACTGCATGATGTGTGGTTTGCTCTGGCTTCTTGTTAGGCTTACTAGTATCAGTTAGAACCTGTCTAGAACTGTTTACTATGTATAAATGTGAAAGAACTTGGGAAGAACCTTATGCTAAAATCAGCATCCTCTAGAAATATTGTGTGGCCGCTTCCTGGCCTTGCGCCAAGGGACCTGTGGGTCTGGCGTGGGTGGGTCTCTCTGTTCCGGAGCAACTGGCATGGAGGCGGAGGAAAGGGCAGGGCCCAAAACTCTACTCGGGTCTGGCCAGCATGGTCTCTCCCCGCTCATGAGCATTTTTAATAAACAGTACAAATCCCCAATTCCTTTTCAAAATCTAGCATGAGCCCTGGGGTGAGCTATTGTCAGTATATGTTTCCTCATATGTAAAATGAGGATAGGAGCAGAATGGAGTTGTGGGAAAGTTGGTGAAATAATGCTCCTAATTTAGAGGTCAGTGAAAGGTGCTGAAGACTGTGGAAGTAGGTTGGTCGTTAGCATAGTGTAACTCGTCATTAAAGCTCTCCTTTTCACAGCCTTGAAATCAGTATAAAATTGGAGCTGGAGGAATAGGCTGTTAAGGCACTTGCTGTGCAGGCAGCTGGCCCCAGGTCAGTACCTGGCACACAGAAGTTCCCTGAGCGTTCTCAAGAGTGATCTCTTGGCTCAGAGCCCTGAGTACTGCTGGGTGTGGCCCCAAACAAACAAAAAAAATTTTTTTTGGTCACTCTCGGCAATGCTTAGGGTTACTCCTGGCTCTGCACTCAGGAATTACTCCTGGTGGTGCTTGGGGACCATTTGGGATGCTGGGGATTGAACCTGGATCAATTGTATGCAAGGCAAACGCCCTACTTGCTGTGCTATCGACCCTGGCCCCCAAAAAAAAAAATTTTAAAAATTAAAAAAAAATATATAAAATGGGTTATATGTGTTCAGAGACTGTGATCATCATCTAATAATAGCCCCTACTGTCTGGTTAACACAGTTTGCTTTTCACACTGCAAGCATGAAGCAATGGTGCATTTCTAGACAGCTCGGCTGCTTAATGTGTTTCTTCTAAGAGTGCCTGGAAAATTGTTCATCGTTTTCAACAAAACTCGACCGCAAGTTTACCCATAGCACCGCCGCCTTCACCATGTCCGCTGAGCTCAAACGGGAATAGGCTAAGCTGCTTCTCAAATGCGCTGTAATTAAAACTTGCACTCATTTAATCTGATCCTCTGGCTTCCTCCATTTAATTACTTGAAATGATTGTTTTATTATACCAATTTTTCTCCTTGCATTTCCAGGTTTTTTTAGACAGAGAAACTTTCTCCCCCATCACTTTCTAGTGAAACCCAAATCTGAATATAAGTCCTGAAAGTGGGAACAGGCGTTCTAGGGAAACAGGATGCAAAAGAAAGAAAAGGTATTGTTTACCCAAGGTGGGAGGGGGCTAACACAGGACAGAAGAGCTAGCTTTGCTTTTCCAGCAGCCGAGGGCTCAAGAACCCTCATCAAAATTCACACACAAACTTCCCCTTTTCAGAGGAGGAGGCTCTCAGTGCGTGAAAGATCCACCGCTGAGCTGAACAAAACAGACAGTTTTCTTTTTAAAGCCCAGAGCAGATGAGGGCCATAAGGAGACAGAGGGTTTCATTTACTCTTAGGACACGATTGTGCCAGTGAACTAATGAGTCTCTTGGACCTTATGTTGCTCTGGCTTCGATCAAGGCGCTACTCTAATGGGCACGGAGCGCTTCCTATCCGTCAAGTGTCTGGACAGTGGACACTGGGCCCCTCAGATGGACGGGAGCAATCTGGCAAGAAAAAGAGGTCATGGTGGTACCTTTAGCACAGGCGGAAAGCCTGGCTAATTAATGGCTTTCCTGTACAGCAAAACACAAGCTGATGCACACATGCTAATTTTGTTGTAGAAACAGCCTGTGGCTGAGGCACAGTAAACAATTATTTGCAATTCCACAGGTTAAAAAAAAATCACTCCTTCCCCAACAGACTCAAGTGTTTTCCAGGAGACAGGTTTAAAGACATGCTGACAGTGAGAATTGGAATAGATCGCTTGGACAAGAATTGAGTGCTGAGGAGGGGTAGAGGCTATTTTATAGCCTTTCAGTACAGGTACTGCAAACCATAAGGCCCAAAGGTGGCGGTAGGTGGGTGGGTGGGGACAGAGGAGGGGGCCGTGGGGGCAGGATGGGAGGAACTGGGGACATTGTTGGTGGGAAATGTGCACTGGTAAAGGGATGGATGTGGGAACATTGTGTGAAGGAAACCCAATCATGACAAACTTTGTCTATCTAATGGTGATTCAATTAAAAAAAGGAATCATGCATACAAATAATAAAAGCTTTCCCCCCCACTAAAGGGAGCAAGCAGAGAATATCTTATTTTACTATATCTATCAGCTTCAGGTATAGGGATGGTTCTGGGCTTCCCGTCCCTGCTCTTTCTGGCGGGACCCAGCCCGAGTGCCGGATGAAGGTCATGGCCCTTGTACAAGAGTATGCTACCTGCACGGCAGAGCCTGGCAAGCTACCCGTGTTGTATTTCATATATATGCCAAATACCAGTAATAATTATAGACCTCATTCGGAATGGATTGAGGCTCTTTATGTTCCTGGAGCAAGCAGATGCCCTTGGGCTCTACTAGCATGAGACAGGACATATGGAGATGTTACTGGGGCCTGCTTTCGACAAATTAATGATGAGCGGGAAGACAGTGATACTATATCTATCCTTCATCAAACTAGAGGCTCTAGACAGGCATCCAGATTCGAAATAAAAGAGTAAATCCATCTCTGTTTACAGATGACATGATCTTATTTTATAAAAAGTCCTAAAGAAAACCAGGGGCTGGAGCCGATAGCCCAGCGGGTAGGGCATTTGCCTTGCATGCGGTCGGTCCATGCCAGCCTGGGTTCAATCCCCAGCATCCCATATGGTCCCCGAGCACCGCCAGGAATAATTCCTTAGTGCAGAGCCAGGAGAAACCCCCTGAGCATTGCCAGGTGTGCCCCCAAAAAAGAAAAAAATTTCCTAAAGAAACCAGAAGCAATTTATTAGAGCTTTTTGTGATTTTTGGAATGGAAAATGAAAAAATCTAAAAAATTTCAATATAAAATATAAAAATGAATAAAATATGAAAATATCTTAAAATATAGCATTGTATTGCAAAGGTACATAATTATGGTATGGAATATTCTGATGAAAATTCTCTAGCAAAAATGTAAGATGAGATAAAACACTGTGACTGTGCTCTAAGTGAGATATTTCACCCTTTGATAAAGATGCATGATGTAAAAATATTTTGAATAACTGCAGATGCCAAGAATTACTGTCAGCAGTGCATCATTCTAACAAGTGTGCCGTCTTTGAAAAGGTGTTGCTGAATAAGTCCAGGACAGGCTCAACTGCTATATTAAAGAAAGAGCTAGAATTAAAAAACGTTTATTCAGGCTCAGGGGCCAGTTACACTAAGGGCAGATCAGTAGTGTTTAAACTAAGAGCGGATACTGCCACCTAGATAAATTCTGGTGCTTTGGTTTAACTACATCTTGGCTCACCTTTTGGAAAAATGGAAATAACAAACGGCAGTGTCTTGGCACAGTAAGTCTGTAGTCATGACAGGTCACTTTAAAAATCCATATAAGTGTGAAAAGACATCTGAGTTATGCTAAGTAGTGACTAAATCTTTATTCATATTTTTAATTCAGAAGACAAATTATTATTAGAACTAGGAGAAAACGCTATAAAACCCCAATCCAAAGACTTCATAATACTGCAGGTTCCCAAAAGGTAGATACAGAAGTGTTATTAGTCAGACTTCTCGGTTTTATCGAGTGACTTATTTCTGAGTTGGAAGAAATTGTTCAGCATTATAAGTAAAAACATATTTGAACCCCACCTTGGAATCCCAAATCAGTCCTGGGATCAAAACTATTCATTTTCTGTGGTCTGAGGAATTTTCATCATCTTTTACTCTAGATCTTCAAATTTCATTTTGTTTTCCTCTGTTACTCCAAGAATACCTTCAATCTCTCTGTTGGTGGTCTGTAAATGAATAATATAAATAATGTTCATTGTTTAAGGGACCCTGAAAACTCCTCCCGAACCTTAGTTTGTTTTTTTCACTGAGATTTGTTCAGCTCAAAAGTATGTTCTGCTGACCAAGGGCCATCTATAAATGGCTGTTTATCAGTATTGATGGTGAAAAATGTGAAAACTTGAGAATTTGGAAATCTTTATAGTAAATGCTTTGTCTATTTCATCTAACAAAATGAGTCTCTGAATATTAAATTCCTAATATCATCTTCGTAGTAATTTTTGTTTTCTTTTATAAAAACATTGATCTATGGTGGTCAGAAAAAACTCACAAAAAGCAGGTCCCTCATTCAGATATTTAGAGAGGCACCTGGGCTAGTTGGTTGACGAGTGTCTTTTTTTTTCTTGGTTCTGGGAAACACTTCACCTTCTGATTTATCTTAGTTCTTTTCACTGAGTGTAGAATACATAAAATTCACCACTATCAAATGTATAATTCATTTTATAAAATACATCTTATAAAATTTTATAATGCTATATAAAATGTTTGTAGTATATTCCTAAGCAATCATCATCACTTTGTTATCCCAGAATAGGTTTCACCACCAAGAATAGAAACTGTACTTTTGCCTGCATTCGCCTCCCTGGCAAACCACTAATCTATACTTTTTTCTCTCTGAATTTGTCTACACTGGAGTTTATATAACCGTGAAATTATAATGTGTGTCCCTTATGTCTGACTCTTATATTTAGCATAACATTTTTTTAGGTTTATTCTTTGTAGCAGTAGCAAAACTTCATATCTTTTTCACTTGAATATATTTACCATAGAACATCTTTACTCTGATTGTTGCAGAGTAAGCAATAAAGATTTAGCCTATAGCAGAATAAAGATTTGACCTTTGTATTCCATTGTAGGGAATACTTGATCACTTGATATCCCGTTATTCATTGATTTGCCTGAGCAAGGCTGCTAATGTTTCCATTTGACCCTATCACGTGCCTGTAGCTCAGTGGCACTGTCTGCTCTGGGGATATTGAGAGCTTTGAATTGTTTGTTTAGGGTCCTAAGGAAGTCGACCATCTTGCAGGTGGGCGGCCACGCGATCTTCTGGCCCCGTAGGATCAATCTGTAACAGCTCTAGTCCAATGGTCGCTCCAGATGGCATTATATGATCAGCCCATCTGATTTTTCGATGTTCTGGCAGATGAGACAGCATCCTTGATTTTAGAATAGTGACAGAGGTCGGAACTCGGATTCCCCTCTCTACTTGAGTGAGGCGTGATATTCCAAGCACGCCCTTTGATTCCTTTGGGAGACCCGAGTGGATTCTCATCCTGCTTCGTAAGGCCCAGGTCTCTGGGCGATGTCAATTCCAGAGGGAGAACGGTGGAGTCAAAGAGATGTACCCAGAGCCGGGAGGTTCTTTGTTCTTTGACTATTGTTTTGATGTTTTTGAAGGCAGTCCATGCAAGCTTCTTTCCCTCCTGCGCAATTCAGGTTTCAGTTGTTCATCATGTTGACTTCTTGACCTAGGTACACATAGCTGTTGCATTCGGAGATGTTTTGCGATTGAGAGTGAATGGTGCCTCTGGAACTAGTTGATTTCATGAAATAAGTATTGTTGAGATTTAGCTGTAGACTTATTTCTCCAAATATATATATATATATATATATATATATATATATATATATATATATATATATATATAATATCGCACGCCCGCCTGTCCGCGCCACCAACTGTAAGACCAGATGACTGCCCTCCGACACCCAGATGGATCTATCACATCTTCCAGAAAGGCAATGGAGAAGATTATCTATGACTTTACTCAGATCTCTTTGATAGCCACATCCACCTGCCCACATACAAATTCAGCAGGATGGATATGTCATTCCCAACGTCCTCCCTTTTGAAATCCTGACATACCATTTTGTTGGTAAAGAAGGGAACGACTCAGGCCCAGACAAGTCAGGCCCAAACACCTGGAAGCATCTGTGTATTGATGGTACTCATCAATACACTAGCTCGGCTCTTCACCACGCTACCTGTCCAATGCAAGGTGCCCTCCCAATGGAAACCAGCAGGATAGTTCCTACTGTTCAAGAAGGGAGACATTCACGACATCGGCAATTCTTCGCCCTATCTGCCTGTTGTTTAGTCATCTACAAGCTGTTTACATGGAGTCATCCTGGAACAGGATTACCAGAACACTAGATGAAGGGCAACCATACGAGCAAGCTGGCTTCGGGAAAGGATTCGTACACTCAACCCATTTCCACATGGTAAATTCAAGCTCATTGAGGCTTGTAGGGAGTTACAAGATGCCACTCTGTCTCATGTTCCATTGATTTAAAGAAAACATTTGATTCTGTGGAGACTGAAGCGGTCATAAAAGCCCTAGTCAAATAGGGTGTGCAAACCCAATACATCAAGATACTTCGCCAGCTGTATTATGGATTCACCACCCGGATCCCACCATTCTACAACAAGGAAATCATTGATGTCAAAAGAGGGGTTCGACAATAAGTGATACCCATTTTCACCAAAACTCTTCAGGCCACCCTCGAGAGAACATCATGCAGCAAATTAGAATGGGAAGGAATGGGAGTGAAGATAGATGGTGGCCCAAATACACCACCTCAGACTCCTGATGACATCGTACAACACCAAACATTAGCCAAGCGGCACAAAGCGGCTGACTTTCGACCGAGAATGTGAAAAAAGATAGGTCTGCAGCTGAATCCTAAAGAAAGCTATGTTTGGAAAAATGACTAGTTCCAAGGTCCCCATTCACTCTCAACGGAACAAACATCTCTGAATGCAGCTTATGTGTACCTAGGTCTAGAAGTCAGCATGATGAACCGACCTGAAACCTGAATTGCAGAGGTAGGAAAAAGACATGGACTGCCTTCAATTCACCTAAACTATAGTCAAGAACAAAGAAACCTCCGACTGGGGCACATCTCTTTGGCTCCACCGTTCTCCTGCATTCAACATACACCTCAGAGACTCAAATAGGCCCCAGCAAAGGGGATGATAATGCTATTTAGGTCTCCCAAGAGGAATCGAAGATTATGCTTGAATATTATGCGCCTCACTCAAGTGAGAGAAGGAATCCTGAGTTCTGACCTCCGTTGCTATTCCAGACCAGGACGCTGTCTCGTTTGCCGAAACGCCACGAAAATCAGATGGGCTGGACATAATGTACAATTTGGACGGCCGACTAGGATGAGCCGTTACTCCATTGATTGCAGGAATGTCAAGATCACGTGTGTCCGCCACCTACAAGATGGTCGACTTCCTTTGTCGATCCTGGAGGGAAGTTTGAGGGCTCTGGCTATATTCCTGAATCAACCAGATGCCATTGGGCTACATTTTCAACGTATAGGGTCCAATGGAAATGTTACTGGTGCCCTTAGAGTATATCGATGAATAACGGGATTCTAGTGGACAAGTGATATATATATATATATATATATGTATATATATCATGTATATATTATATGTATATCACCC